>WJBH02000267.1:0-19013 GCA_013167095.2 Daphnia sinensis | reverse complement strand
GGTACTTGCAATAATTTGATAATCAGCTGGTACATTTTTAATAGTATCGCCATGACTCATCCATACTTGAGAACCATCGTTCATTCCTTTTGTCAACTCGTGTGACTTATCTACGTATGATAAATTGGCACGGCCGTATTCACGAATCGTTGAAGGCAATACTTCGCCACCAAGTTTTGCGCCAAATATTGCGCACCAAAACAAACACCTAACAAAGGAAAGCTCCCTTTAATAGCCGACAAATCAGGTTTTGGCGCTTGTGGATCACGTGTTGAAAATGGACTTCCTGATAGGATATCCCTTTGATATTCCCTCCTAATTCAGGGATTTTATTCCACGGATGAATTTCACAATAGACGTTTAATTCACGAACTCTTCTGGCAATTAACTGCGTATATTGCGAGCCAAAATCTAAAATAAGTAACCATTTCTTGCATACTTGCAAAGATAGGGAGTAATTCAAAATGAACGTTCTATTTTTAGGAAAACTTGTAAAAAGTTTACTGACACATTTCTTTTATTACGCCATTTTGTCAGAAAAGAAACTTTTGGAACAATTTATGACATTTCCTTCGCTGTAATCAAAGAAGCAAGCGTAATTTCATTATTTTTGACTTCAGAATAAAAGAAAATCATGTTAGGAGGAATTTTAAAAAAGATACTTGCGACAAATCTGCCAGCGATAGAAAAAAATACCAACCTGTTATTGAACAAGTTGCAAAAGAATTCAGCAAACTTCAAGCGATAAGTGATGACGAATTACGTCAAAAAACGGCTCAATTTCAAGAAAAAGTAAAAACAGCTACTGCTTCGCTAGAAGCTGAAGTTGCTTCATTGAAAGAGAAATCGACTGATTTATCGCTTCCACTGCATGAAAAAGAAGGTTTGTACGAAACTATTGATGCAAAAGAAAAAGCAATCAACGAAGAAATAGAGCGTGTTCTCGAAGAAATATTACCTGAAGCATTTGCTGTAGTCAAAGAAACATCTCGTCGTTGGGCTGAAAAACGGTCATTTGACTGTTACTGCAACTGACATGGATCGTACTTTAGCAACACAAAAGACGGAATTACTATCGATGGTGACAAAGCAATTTGGCACAACAAATGGACTGCAGCTGGTGCAAATGTTGAATGGGTAATGGTTCATTACGATGTTCAGTTGATGGGTGGAGCTGTTTTTGCACCGTGGAAATATTGCTGAAATGCAAACAGGAGAAGGTAAAACATTGGTTGCTACATTACCTGTTTATTTGAATGCAATTTCTGGAAAAGGAGTTCACTTGGTTACTGTCAATGATTATTTGGCAAAACGTGACTCGGAATGGATGGGGCCTATTTATCAATTCCATGGTTTAACTGTTGATTGTATTGATAAACACCAACCAAATTCACAAGCAAGAAGAGATGCATACAATGCGGATATTTACTTTTGGTACGAACAATGAATTTGGATTTGACTACTTGCGTGATAACATGGCGAGTGCAGTTGAAGACTTGGTTCAACGCAAACACCATTTTGCAATTGTCGATGAGGTCGATTCTGTATTAATTGATGATGCTCGTACCCTTTGATTATTTCTGGTCCAACACCAAAAGGTGACCAACATGAATTTTACGAGCTAAAACCACGCGTAGAACGTGTAGTTGAAGCGCAACGTAAATATGTCAACCAAGCTTTAGCTGATGCTAAACGTTTATGGGTACTGCGTTGAGTGGCGAAAAATTCTGGCGATAACAAAACAGCTCTAGAAGAAGGAAGTATTGCTTTGTTACGTGCGTTCAGAGGTTTACCAAAAAACAAGGCGTTGATCAAATTTCTTTCTGAACCAGGTGTGAAAACACTTTTACAGAAAGTTGAAAATCAATACATGGCGGAACAAGGAAAACACATGAAGAAAATTGATGTGGAATTATTCTTTGTGATCGATGAAAAAAACAACACAGTAGAATTAACGGAAAAAGGGATCGATTTGATTTCTGGATCTGATGATCGAATTTCTTTGTCATGCCTGATATTTCAACAGGTATTACTCATTTGCAAAAACAAGCACTTGCTCCAGAAGCATTCAACGAGCAAAAAGATTTATTGATCAGAGACTACAGTATCAAATCGGAACGTATTCACTCGGTGACGCAACTTTTGAAAGCATACACCCTTTTTGAAAAAGAAGTGGAATATGTCATCATGGAAAACAAAATTAAAATTGTTGACGAGCAAACAGGTCGTATTTGGAAGGTCGTCGTTATTCAGATGGACTTCACCAAGCAATTGAAGCGAAAGAAAATGTGACTGTCGAAGCAGCAACACAAACATACGCAACAGTTACCTTGCAAAATTACTTCCGTATGTACCACAAATTAGCGGGTATGACGGGGACAGCAGAAACTGAAGCAAAAGAATTTTGGGACATTTACAAATTAGATGTGGTTGTTATTCCAACAAACCGTCCGATTTCTCGTAAAGACGAACACGATTTGGTTTTCAAAACAGCACGTGAAAAATACAACGCAGTCATTGAAGAAGTGGAAAAAACAGTTGCAGCTGGAAGGCCTGTTTTAGTTGGAACAACAACTGTTGAAATTTCCGAATTATTAAGTCGTATGTTAAAAATGCGTAACATACCTCATCAAGTATTGAATGCGAAGTACCACCAACGCGAAGCTGAAATAGTTGCTGAAGCTGGAAAAGCTGGTGCAGTTACAATTGCAACCAACATGGCTGGTCGTGGAACAGATATTAAATTAGGTGAAGGTGTTAAGCAAGCTGGTGGATTAGCAATTATTGGTACGGAAAGACACGATTCACGTCGTGTTGACCGTCAGTTGAGAGGTCGTTCTGGTCGTCAAGGAGATCCAGGTTCTTCTAAATTCTTTGTTTCGTTAGAAGATGATTTGATGCGTAAATTCGGATCAGAGCGTATTGCGAAAATCATGGACCGACTTGGATGAAAGAAGGAGAAGTGATTCAACATGGAATGGTTTCAAAATCGATCGAGCGTGCACAGAAAAAAGTAGAAGAAAACAACTTTGGTGTGCGCAAGCGTTTATTGAATACGATGATGTCATGAACGCACAACGTAAAGCTATTTATAGAAAACGTCACAATGCATTATTTGGTGATCGTTTAGATGTAGATGTATCCAACATGTTCTATGATGTGATCGAATCTCTTGTTGCAACACATCAAGGAGGTTCATTCGAGGCATTTGACTTAGAAATGATGCGTGTGATGGAATGCAATCACCTGTTGATGAGCAAGCATTCAGAACAACAAAAAACAGTGATTTAATTGATGACCTTTACGATGGAGTTGTTGCTCATTACCGTGCTAAGAACGAGAAAATCGCTCTAAATGTTTTCCCGCAATTGAAGCACGTGCATGAAACAATGCCTCATTCAAAAATATTCAATTCCAGATTACAGATGGGATCAAAGAAACAAACATTTTAGTCAATTTAAAGAAGCATACGAATCAAATGGTGCAACGATACCAACTGCAATTGAACGCAACTTGGTATTAGGAATGATTGACAACGAGTGGAAAGAACATTTACGCGAAATGGATGATTTACGTTCTTCGTACAACAAGCCGTATACGAACAAAAAGATCCGTTACTGATTTACAAATTAGAATCATTTGAATTGTTCAAAGCAATGATGAGTCGCTTGAGTTTTGAAACGATTGAGTTTTTAACGAAAGCAGACATTGCACGTGAAGATGGAAATGATATTGCTGCAACGAAAAAAGAAGCAACTGCTGAAAATCGTTACGCAAATGCAACCACAAACACAACTGCTACGGAACCTTCTAAATTCCAAGGAAGTGAAGGGTATGACGAAGCGATGCGCAATTCGATGCAACAACGCGAAAAACAACAACCGTTGTAGCTGAACCGAAAATTGGTCGCAACGATGCTTGTCCTTGTGGTAGCGGAAAGAAATACAAACAATGTCACGGAAAATAATACAAAAGGCTTTGAGTTTCAAAGCCTTTTTTTATTCAACGACAACACGTAGTTTTGTTGCATGAAAAGTTTTCAGAAAATAGGAATTGTTGGATCGGGCAATGTAGCAGTACAATTGACCGGTGCGCTTGTTGCTATCGGTATCAAACCAATTGTTTGTTATGGTAGAAATACTAAAAGTGGCGCTGAATTTTCGAAACTATTCGACGTTCCATTTACTCAAGATTTGAGTGACTTGGAAGGTTTAGATGTCATCATCGCTTGTGGTCTGACGACGCGCTAGTAACACTCATACCGCAACTTGCTTGTATTTGCCCTGTACTTTCTACTTCTGGAACTGTCAATGTATGTGCGTTTGAACACCAATTTCCAATCGGAGTAATGTATCCGCTTCAAACAATGACCAAAACGGCGTCACTACTCCATTTCAATCGATTCCGTTGTTTATTGAAGCCAGTGACAGCACTTTTCTTGCTGAAATATCGATTTTCGCAAACAAATTAGCCGATACAGTTATTGAAATGAATGCTGAACAGCGCAAAAAATTGCATATTGTCGGTGTCTTTGTAAATAATTTCACCAATCACCTACTCGACTTGATGCAAGATTTTTCCTCAGAAAATCAATTAGATTTTCAATGGTTTGCGCCTTTACTGAATGAAACAGTCGTAAAAGCATTGAAAAATCCCGCAAAAAACAACCAAACAGGACCAGCTAGACGCAACGATCAAGCAACCATTCAAGCGCACGAAGCGCAATTAGAGAAGAACCGCTATTATCGATCTATCGTACCATAACAAAAAGTATTCAACAACGCTTTCAAACCATGATTAGTTACAAAGAACGTTTACCAAAAGTAACCACTTTTATTTTTGATGTCGATGGAGTTTTGACCACAGGCGATGTGCAACTCATCAACAACGATGTCATTCGCACCATGCATTCCAAAGATGGTTATGCACTCCAATATGCGGTAAAAAAGATTACCAAATATTCATTATTACCGGAGGAAATTCAGAGGATGTCAAAGCGCGCTTGTTAGCATCTGGTGTAAAGAAGTGTTTTTACGTTCGTCGAACAAAGCAAAAAGTGTACGAATCGATCAAGGAGAAATATTCCTTAACAGACGAAGAGATTTTGTACATGGGTGATGATATTCCAGATATTCCTGTATTAAAAGCTGTTGGCGTGAGTACTTGTCCGCAAGACTCTGCTGTAGAAGTGAAAGCGATTTGTCACTATCAGTCCCCTATTCTAGGTGGGAAAGGATGCGTCAGAGACGTGATTGAACAAGTGATGCGTGTACAAGGAAAATGGATGAACGATGACGCCTATTTTTGGTAATTTTTTTTGATAAAACAATTCTTTCTTCTCATTCGACGTATTTTGTCACCATATCAAAACCAACCATTTAATTTGCTTTGAAACATTCCTCATAGGATCTCACAAAGCCATTAATAATGGTTTGTAATTTGGGATTGTTGGGCAAATTATGTTTTACTTTGTTTTTTTCTCATGTAATTAACTGTATTCCAGTAATGTTCGTTTGATTTAATCGGATTGCAACCGTATTTCTGTGTCCAAAATGGCGTTGAACCGTCCTTTAGTTTCGTGGTAGAGTGTTTTCCGTCAATGGGATTATATTTATCGTCAAGGGGATTAATCCCCTTGTTGTGGGAGATTCCCATTGTTGTTGGCGATCCACTTGTTGCAGACTCTGGCGGTTCTACCTTTTATTTTGTTCATGATTTTTGGCACTTCGTCTTCTGTACATACGAGCAAAATATGCATGTGGTCACGGCATAGATTGAATGCAGCGATGTTTAGCTTTTCTTCGTTCACTATTTCTGAAACGGTGATTGCTATTAGTTCTTCTATTTCTTTTGACATGTAACTGACATCCGGAAGTGGTTTCTTTCCATCAAAACGACGCTCTCTTGCACGATAATCTCATCATACGTTGAGATGTTCGACTGTCGTGAATAGCTGTAGTTATGTGATATGCAAATTTTTGTTTCACCTTAGATTTTTTATTAAAATTCTTTTTTCTCTCTGAAAAAAATTAACGTAACAATTGATTGGATCTTACTTGTAATTTTCCTCAAAATAGATTGTTGACTTAGTCATGTAGTATTTCATTGTGAGCTAATCCAATCCGAAGTAAAATGAATCAACTTGTTGTTACAATAATTTTCAAAACCGAACTATTCAGAAACGGTTACAGTTAAATACAAGACAAATTATTGAAAAATAATCGGAATAAATAATAATCTACGCAACCAAATTAAAATAAAATGGATGAACGACGACGCTTATTTTTGGTAAGTTGATTACTTTACAACTTTGATTAATGATGCTCCTTTTTCGGTGGTGAAGTGCAAGAAATAAACACCAGATGCCCACATTTTTGTGTTCAATTCCAAATATTCATCGAAGTGATAAGTTGCGCTCATTTCTCCTACAGTACCAAATACTGTGACTGTATTTCCGAAGGACTGAGCAGTTATCTTCAATGTTTCTTGAAATGGATTCGGTGAAACAACAACTGAAGTTTCGTTCAGATTTTCAGTTAAGTCGACTAGATTCTCGACCAAGGACTCGCTAAGAAAGGAGGGAAACTCGCATCATCTCCAATTTTTACAACCATGGCAGATGAACCGCCAGCGCCATAAAACGTATGCATGCCAACGGCAATTGCATAACCATCGAGCGTATTGATCATGTGATTGAATTGATCTTGACCATTCCGCTGTAACCAACGCCGTAATTATTCCAATAAAAATTGCCGTCGTAGCGGAATATAAATGCATCTTCGCCAGTTACAAATGTTGGATAAGAGGCATTGATTAATTGGGAAGCAACAAAATGTTTTGGTCCAGTAGTTGAATTGTATCGAACGACTTGTCCATAGCGCACACTTTCGGGAACATAACCTTCTTCTGTCAAATTAACAGTTCCTACAAAAGAAATATTCGCCCGAAAAGCATCAAAATCTGTTTTTTTCCCGTTTGAATTCCTTCACCTACTACTAAAATATCAGTAGCTGAAACCACAATATCGTTGATGGTAAATGCACCTTTTTGCTCCCAAGTTCACTTCCCAATCCAACGAACTATTGGTATGGTAATGCGCTACATAAGCTTTGTTCAACAAAGAATCTTGGTTATACAATGTTCCAGCAACAACAAACGTTGTATCAGATGTTTTTTCAATGCTCGTTAAGCGGTCTACTCCAGGCGTTCCCATTTGCATGGTCCATTTATTGCACCTGTTTTGTCGATGCGCAGCATATAAATGTCAGGATTTCCAGAATTGGTTGCATCCGTTTCACCAACCATTATTATTGACGTATCAGCTAAAAGCAAGGCATCTGAAATGCGTTCCCATCCCCCATTATCGAAGTGTTTTTGCAAATGAGATTACCTGCAACATCTGTAAAATAGACAACCGCATCAAAATTAGCGGATACACCACTTGAACTTGAGCCAATGATGTAATTACCTAATCCAGCAACAGGTAAAACACGAACTCCTTCTTCAAATTCTGTTCCACCGTATGCTTTTGACCATTGATACGTTCCTGTTTTGCTCAAACTCAACAAAAATGCTTGTGAAGGCGCGTCATCAAACTGAAGAGGAACCAGTAATCAAAAAAGAACTGTCAGCCAATTGTGCGACACCTAAGGCTTTATCGTAACCATTACCTGAAAAAACTTTGTGAAAAGACGCGTTTTGTCCGTGTACGTGAATAGAAAGGAACAAAAGCAATGCTCCGAGCAACTTGTTTTTCATTAAATAGCCCATGAGAATCGTAAAAAAATGATTGACCAAATGCCTTTTTTGAAACGAAACCAAGAAGATCATCACTTCCTAAAACACTTGTTACTTTTTTTCCAGTATAACTGAAATACCAACCGTTTCTGAATTTTCCGAATGCACCATAAGAAACTGACGACGCAATGGAATAATGGGGATTTATTTTCCAATACACACCGAAAAATCCAGCAGGAATTGCTGCAAATGTGGGATAAAGTTTGATACCGTAATATGTTTGTACTTTTTTTGACGAAGCAGCATCAATCAATTTTGCTACTTGAATGAAAGCAGGTAAAACAATCCAACTTTTCGTGACGCGTTGTTGAATTCCAAGCGAATCCATTAACGAAAAATCAGATCCAAAAAGAGGGTTTTCTTGAATTAACTGATTGATTTTAAAGCCATTATAACCATAAGTTGAATCTATTTCATAGTGCGTTAACCCTTTATTTACAAATGCTAATCCGAGGTTTTGCACTTGAATTTGAATGGTTGCTTTTTGTTCGTTCATGAATTGCACAGCGATACGTTTATCGAAATCGAATGCAAAACCGATCCCATTAGATAAACCATTATTACTTGTGAAAGCAAGTTCTCCTTGCAATTTCAATTCAATTTCTGAAGCATCTTCATTTTGTGTCAAATACCCTTTTCTAACATACGATTTCGCATATTGTTGCAGGTTGACCACATTCAAAAACAAGGAACTTTTATTGGATTTGTTGAAAATTCCAAAACCAATTTTTTGAAAAACCGAAGTATGAAAACTTAGTTCAGAAAAATTAGCTGTATTTCCCAAATAGTTTTCGTTTCCTAAAAAAGCTAAACCAAAAGCATCCTTGCTGAAAAAAACGTTGGCATGTCCATAAATTCCGGCTTTCATCCCCCACGAAAGTGAATCCTTACCGATTTTTTTTGCTCCTAGAAAACAACGAAATTCATTGAATGATTGAACAGCAAACCGATTGATCAATTCCTGTTTGTCAAACGTATTTTGTGTTGTTCGTTTGAAATAGTACCACCAACAATAAATTTTCGTGTAAACGCATTTGGTAACGAGTTGGAATGGTATTCTGCACCTGTTTCAATCACATAATGATTAGATGAAAACGTTGTATCTTGAATAAGTGGTAAATAAAACTGTGCGCGAAGCGAAAACGTACACAAGAGCAAAATCAACAGCTGAAGTACCTTACGTGTCATTATAATCGATTTTCCAAGGTTAATTTTGTACCAACTTTGAATTTGAAAAAGGCATTCTCAGGAATACTCACTTTTTCATTCATCGTTTGTGCTGCATTCGGGGTATTGAATATCAATTTTATGACACATTTTGTCGTTGTCCAAGCACATCAACGATGCTTTCTGGTATAACAAATTCCACATAACTATCTTTTGATACAAGCCGTTCACAAGCGTTCCAGTAATGCTAGAACCAACAGGCGAAGAACCTGAATACTCGCGATACTATTCCCGCTGTTATCTAATAGTTGAATGATTACCTCGCCTTGTAATGGAAAAGCATTCGTCGCTTTTAACCATATTTTACCGGACTTGATATGTGTTTTTGTCGGATCGTTTTTGATTGTTAACGGAAACGTATCTTGGATCAATAAATTATCCATTCCAATATTTAGGGTAAATCTCCTGTCATGCGAACACTCAGTGGGTGATTGTCCCAAATTTCATCCCAACCACCGGAAATATTTCCCCACGGATTAACGTGTAAATCATAGTTCACACCTATCGATCCGCCATGGTTTTCAATGAATTGTTCTAAATTCGAATTCGTTCCATCAACTATTGTTTGAAGATGCTTGGTGCAAGCGATGCGTACGAGCCTGTTGCAGCATTAATCGTCTGCCAATTACCAATAATAGGATGAGACAACACAACTGTAGCGGCTTGGTGATTCGTATTTTTGAATGCATTCAAGCGAAACTTGGCGCTTAATTTCATGCCGTTTTGAATCGTAATCCCTAACGTTGCAGCATCCAAATCGATTAAACCAGATTGTATCGAGCCAAGTAAATTGCTGTGTTTTGTGACCGATTCTGAAATAACTTTAGAACCTAAATACCCGCGAGCATAATCCAAACGAATGTCGGAAAACTCAAACACAAAGCGCATTGAATCTTGATTTGTGACAACAACCGATTGCCCTTGCGGATCGGATTGAACCTGTAAACGCGACTGGAGCAAATTAAAACCGCCTAAGTCAGCACCTCTCAGGTCAATTTCGTAACCTGCTAAATTCACAAAACCAACAACTTGTCCAGGAGTTGCATTTGTTCCAGCTGGAGCAGAAAAATTCTGACTAAACGTTGCTCCATTCTTTAAAACACCTGGCAATTCGACAGTGAAATTAGTTTTGGTTGCAATCGGATTTTGCACTTTTATATTAATCCCACCACTTTTTACACGAATTTTTTTGAGTTCAACTTCACCCAAATGCAAATTGTGCTCTTGGATATCATTCACAAAAGATGTTCCTGGTGGAATCGAGATACTTGTTAATGACAACGCATAAGCATGATTGATTGTGGTATCAGGAATTTCAACAAAATCACTCAATTTTAGGGTTAATAACTCGCGATCAAAAGCCAATTGATACGTTCCACCGTTGACTACCAAAATGGAATCTTCCACCAAATTGGTTAAGGTCAATGAGTCACTCAATAATGGCAATTGCCAATTCGAATCCCAAACTGTTTGTTCGCGTTTGCAACTGAATAAAAACTCAGTGCAAAAACAGGAAACGCAAAAAACAGTATTTTTTTCATGATTAAACGTTTTCAATGACAGCAGCGTATCCTTGACCAACACCAATACACATTGTAACCAAAGCATATTTTCCATTAGTACGTTTCAATTGATTTGCTGCAGCTAATAATATGCGTGAACCAGACATTCCTAGTGGATGTCCCAGTGAAATGGCTCCACCATTCGGATTGATTCGTGCATCATTATCCGCTAATCCTAATGCGCGCGTACAAGCTAACACTTGCGCAGCAAACGCTTCGTTCAATTCTATTACATCCATTTGATCCAAAGTTAAACCAGCTCGTTGCAACGCTTTTTGCGAAGCTTCCACTGGACCAATTCCCATGATTCGAGGTTCAACACCAGAAACAGCAGCGCTAACGATGCGTGCTAGTGGTTGCAGTTGATGTGTTTTTAATCCATTCTCTGAAGCTAACAATAACGCTGCAGCACCATCATTTAATCCTGACGCATTACCCGCTGTTACAGAACCATCTTTTCGAAAGGCAGGACGCAATGCCGCTAAGGTTTCTATTGTAGTTGTTGGACGTAAAAACTCGTCGTGTTCAAACAAAAAGGGATCTTTTCGTTTCTGAGAAATTAAAACAGGTGTAATTTCTTGCGCCAATATTCCTTTTTGTTGTGCAATAGCGGTTTTCATTTGCGACCATGCAGCAAATTTATCTTGATCTTCACGTGAAATAGCATACTGAACAGCAAGGTTTTCAGCGGTCATCCCATTGGGTCAACGCCATACAACTCTTCCATTTTTGGATTGATAAAACGCCATCCGAACGAAGAATCAAATAGTTGTTGATCGCGGCCAAATGGTGTAGCCGATTTAGAGAGTACCCAAGGTCCACGGGTCATGTGTTCAACACCACCAGCAACGTAAATGTCGCCTGCATTATCTTTCAAAGCACGCGCTGCATTGATTGTTGCAGCCATTCCTGATGCGCACAAACGATTAACCGTTTCCCCACCAACTGAAATAGGATATCCCGCAAGTAATAAAGCCATACGTGCAACATTTCGGTTATCCTCACCAGCTTGATTGGCACATCCTAAAATGACATCTTCATTGCTGTAGGGTCTAAATTGGGTACTTTTTCTATTAATGATTTTAGTGCATGAGCAGCCAAATCGTCTGCACGAACTGATGATAGTGTTCCTCCAAATTTCCAATTGGTGTACGAACACCAGCAACAATGTATGCTTCTTTACTCATTCTAATTTTTTTTCGTTTAATAGTGCTGTAAATTTAACTGAAATTCAAGAATAGCACAAAAAAGTTAGGAGAAATCTAGTTCTCCTCATCCGAAGTTAATTCATCGAAATCATCGCTTTCTAATTCGAGTGCTTTTACAGCTTGAACTGCATTTCCTGCAATTCCACGAACAGAACCATACATGTCAATGGTATTGACGATTACTTTTTCAATTTGTTTTTTCGCGTTGTTTCCAGATCCGTTGCATCGATCTTTTTTCAGTTTCTAAATCCGCTTTCATTTGCGAAAAGCCTTCTACAATTGCTTCCACTTGCATGCGGAAGTATTACTGGTCAAGAAATCGTACAACAAGTGCATTTATCACCTTTGTTTTCTTGCGATACCAATGACGTATTCAAACGGATTAACGTTTCTCGCAAAACGGTACACAAAGCCTTTGAATTCTTCAAACGTACAAATCCAAATCCCGTCTTTTAAGCCCATTCGTGACATATCACTGGGCAAAACATCTGTTACTAAAACACCTATATCCGCACTTTTTCGCGGATATCTGCTTTGAACTTTTCAATCCAACTTGGTTGGAAATCTTTTGTGCGCTTTGATTCGTAATAGATTGTCCCGCAATTTTGCTGTTGACGGGTATGTACCGTTTGAATGCAATCGCCACCACGTGCACCTTTTTTAATCTCATCTATCGTATCGAGTGGAAATTGAGCTGACAGCCATTCTTCTATTGCTAATTCTTGGACTTCACCTTGTAATTGCATCGAACCTTGCTCCTGTTTGCGCTTCATTTCCTCGGTCAATTTTTTCTGATCTTCTAATTGTTTCAGTAATTCTTTGACACGTAATTCGTTTTTATCCTCTTCTATTTTGCGGATTTTCTCTTTTTCTTCGAGAATTAATTGATTTAATTTCAATTGTGATTCTGCTTCAATTGCTTCTTTCAGTTCCGATTTTTCGCGTTTCAATTTTTCAATCTCTGCTTTCGTTAGATTGAGTTCTTTGATTTGTTCCGACTTTTCATTCAACTCTTTCTGTAACAACTGAAATTGATCTTGTTGTTCCAAAACAAGTTGTTTGCTTGAGTTTTTTGTTCAATAAGCGCTTTTCTTGCTTGATTTTAGCCTCAATTTTTTCTTGAAACAATTCATTTTCACGCAACTTTTTTGCTTCAAAAGCTTCTTTATCTGCTAATAAATCACGTTGTTTTTTAGAAAACTCATCGCGTTGTACCGATAATTGTGCTTGGTATTTCTGTTGATTTGTTCTTCTAATTGATGAGCAAGAATGTCGTTTACATCTATCGCAGTTCCACAATTGGGGCAGTTTATTTGATTCATTGTCTTGTATTCAGAAAGTTTTGCATCTAAATTAATGAAAAATACCCGGTAATTCCTAAAAATTGGACATACTGAAACAAGAAATCTTTCATTCAGTTTGAATTTCATTAAATTTGAAAAAAATCAGTTCATGAACGGTTCGATAACGGCAACACATCTTTCTTATTTTCAATCATTTCTTGGTGCACGAATACAAGTTGGTTCGGAAATAAACCCGCACTATGCATCCGATCACACAGAGATTTTGTGTTTTATCCAAGTATTGTTGTCTACCAGAAACTACGGAAGAAGTTGCTCAAATCATGAATACTGTTTTGAAAACGAACTGATTGTCACGCCTTCAGGAGCTCGAACTGTTTGAGTGGCGGTGCCTTGCGAATCATGGTGGTGTATTGCTCAGTTTGGAACGCATGAATAAAATCATTAAAATCGACGAAGAAAATCATCAAGTAATAACTGAGCCTGGAGTAGTCACCGAAGCATTGCAAAATGCTGTGAAGGAAAAAGGACTGTTTTATCCGCCTGATCCTGCTTCAAAAGGTTCTTGTTTCATTGGAGGTAATATTGCTGAAATTCAGGAGGACCGAAAGCTGTGAAATATGGCGTTACCAAAGATTGGGTGCTCAACCTCGAAGTTGTTTTGCCAAATGGAAACATCATGTGGACAGGTGCAAATGTGATTAAAATGCGACGGGATATAACTTAACACAATTAATTGTGGGAAGTGAAGGAACTTTGGCAATTGTCACAAAAATAGTATTGCGCTTATTCCCACACCCTACTCATACGCTGTTGTTATTAGTTCCATTTCGGAAAGGTGAAGAAGCGTGTGAAGCAGTTGGAAGATTTTTATGGCGGGAATTTTACCAAGTGGAATTGAATTTATGGACCGTGAAGCATTGCTCTTTACTTTGCCATTTGTTGATGATGCACCTGATATATTAAAGGACGACCACGATGCCCATTTATTAATCGAATTGGACGGATTTAATCCAGACATTCTCATGAATGATTGCGAGAAAATCGTTGATATTTGTGATCAATTTTCCATCGACGAAATATTGTTTGCTGAAACGGAGGCACAAAAAGAAAGTCTTTGGAAAGTAAGACGAAAATTGGTGAATGTGTCAAATCGCATTCCATATACAAAGAAGAAGACACGGTTGTTCCTCGTTTTGAATTACCTAAATTATTGAAATGTGTCAAAGAATTGGCGAAAAAATATGGTTTCCAACCTGTTTGTTATGGCCATGCTGGAGATGGTAATTTGCATGTGAACATTGTAAAGGTAAGTTGACAGATGAACAATGGCAAACGGAATTACCAAAAGCAATTCACGAATTATTCGAAACAGTTGTTGCTTTGGGCGGAACTATTTCAGGTGAACACGGAATTGGTTTGGTGCAACGGGAATATATGAAACTTGCTTTTTCGGCCGACAGTATCAATTTGATGAGGCAATCAAGCTTACGTTTGACCCAAAAACATCTTAAATCCTGGAAAAATATTCCCTGAACTGAATTAATTGTTCCAATAAGTGCCTTCACCATTTTTCATTTGGTGATAAGCTCTCGAGAGGTAAGCAATTAGAATACGCATGGCATCAAATGCTTCTTCTGTTGCTGCACTGATTTCTTTTTTCTGCAAGCGCAATAATAATTTCATGTACAAACCATGGAAACATACCTCAACATGGTTTTTATCCTTGAGATTGGAATGATCCATGAAATCGGTTAAAAATGGCGTTGCTGTTTCAAACAAGCGCTTGTATTTTTCATCGTTCATGACAGTCAAAAGCGAGTTATGTAGAAAAGACAACTCCACCATGACTTCTTGTAAGCGCGACAAATGACCTGATTTAGTGATGCGTTCCACTTTCATTTCTCGTATCAACTCACTGTACCATTGTTCGTATTGAGCAACAAACGAGGCATCAGGTAATTGTGGTCGTACAAAATGAGTTATTATTCGTTCCAAATCAAATTCATAGGAACGAATAACGTCTTCAATCTGATACATGTATAAAATGTATTCAGCAATATTTTCGTGTAATTTTTTTTGAGCTATCAACATTGATTATTTCCCCATATCTTTTTCCAACTGTTGTTGTTCGTAGTTGAGGTAATCAATAAACGAACGCGTTACATCCATTTTTTTATTGATGAAATTGATTTGACCACCTTGACCATGAATCAATAAAATATCAATTCCATATTTTTCACAATATTTCTTACCTGCAGCTTCAATTTTTTTTGTCAATGACTCCAACGATTCGTTTGTTTCTTTTTCCAATGCAGTTCCTTGTGTTTGCTGAAACATCAAGTATTGTTGTTCTTTTCGTTTGATTTCATTTTCGAGATTCATCATTTCTTCAGCAGAAGCTGTTCAGCTTGATAGCGTTCTTGGGAAACGCATTTTTAAACCATCTAAGCCTTTTGACGCGTCATTAATTGTCCTTCAAATGCTTTTCCTTTCGCTGTTAGGCGATCATCTTCTTTTTTGAAAAACGTGAATTGTTTTTTCAAACTATCCGTGTAGTAATAAGCGATTTCAAACCGTTTGTTGCTACAGTAGGAACTGATGGAGCAGTTTCTTGTTTTACTTCTTTTTTTCATTTCCAGAACATGCAACAGTAGCAAGTGCAATGCTCAAACCAAGGTAATAATTAGTTTCATGAGTGTCTTTTAATTTAAATGCTTGTTCCCAATCTGTTCGCATGGTTAAGAACCGATCCAAACAATTTTTTAATAATTCATCTGTAACCATGCGTTTCACATCCTCCAATCCAAGCACATCTGCTTCATTAATTTTAAATACTTGTTCAAATTGACCTAATTCGATCTTACAAGGTATTTGCATTGTACGAAAATATTTGAATTTTGTACCGTGCATGAGGAATATCAGCTACTACGCGCATAATTGTTGTAAAGAAACAAAAATAACAAATTGACGTTATTTGAGCTTTTTTTGAAGTAATCGACGTGATTTTTCAGAAACTTTATGAAAATCGTTTAAAAAAACATTCGCTAAATGCTGCTTCACTTTTTTTAGATACTTTTAATCAAAATGTTACACTAAAAAATGGTATTGAACGATCAATATACTATCATAGAAAACTGTCTAAAACGAATAAACGAAAGTTTTCGGAAGTTTACACCTGTAAAAGCACTATCTCAAACGACCATTATGTCTTAAAACAATTACAGAAACGGAATACAATACAATGGAACAAGAACGACTTCGTCAAGAGAGCTACTTTTTCATTTGACTACGACGGACTCCCAAAAGTACTTGATTTTTTTGAAGATGATTTTTCCATTAAACTGGTAAAAAAGTACGAACAAGGAATTCCAATAAATGAATTCTTAGCTCCTTTTTCTCAAAAAAAAGAAGACGTTTGCTTGGTGAAATCTTGTTGAAACTTAGTGATTTATTTCATTTTATTCATGAACAAGGGATTCTTCATTTAGATATCAAACCAAGTAATATTTTAGTTGCATTAACCGATGAAAACGTTCGTATTTCATTGATAGATTTTGGGCTTGCATTGCGTACTTCAACTATTGACGACAGAAAAACACTTTTCCCATTGGGATTTGCTGCTCCAGAATTGATCTTAAATCAACTTGAGATTTGTAACAGAACAACTGATTATTATAGTTTGGGAATTACACTTTGGAATTGTTTGACAAATCGATTGCCACTCGTCCATCCTAATCCATCGATTTTCACAAATTTACAGTTGAATCACCCCTTGCCTGAAAGCACAATGATTCCGAGAAAACACCACATGCTTTTAGAAAAATTATGCGCGAAATATTCGTTTGAAGTTCCTGCAAATCAAATTAAAAAGGAAGAGGTCATTTCACGTTTACAAGATGCGCAAAATAAACGCTATCAGAGCTACGCGAATTTACAAGCGATTGGATAAAATTAACCCAGAATAGTTGGTGGCGCAGTTAATATAAGTCTCTTCGAAACCCAAAATTAAATGCAAACATCAGTGGTGAAAATAACTCTTTACCGTAATCAGCAGCTAAACTATTCGAAGTGAGCGCGAAAATGGAATACGCACCAGTAATATCAAAAAAGAACATACCACACCAACATGTTTTTTAACACCAACATTCAATCCAATATTAAACGATAAAATCCGTCCTTTTTTATCATACGATTCTCCAATCGAGTTAACAAATTCATATTTTGTTTCATCAACTCCTTCTGCTTCTCTCCTTACAACTCCGGTTGTATTAAGCATCAACATAGTTCCTCCATATAAAGCCAAGCCAGAATCGTAACCTTCACCAAAATAATACCTTGTTCCTCCTTCTAAATTGAAATATCCTGTTTTAAAATCACAAACCCCATTTTTCACAACCGGTGAAGTCAACGGATCAATAGCTTGAAATAAAACAGATTCAGTTGTTGTACTTCTTGTACTAAAAGTGGTACGGATATAGAGTGATGATTCATTATCACGCGGGATTTCAACACCTAAATTTAGTGCTGGTAAACGTTTTTGAGTTCCAAATCCATTCAAAATCGAACCACCTACTGAAATTCCCGTTTGAGAAAATACAGAATGACTAAAGAATAAAGGGCAATAGCAACTATTAATTTCATGTGTATTTTATTTGTATTCATTGTATCTAAACAACCAAGATGATGCGCACCTGGCAAGTAATTCAAACTCATTAGAAATTCGTTAACAATTTCTCCGCCAACAAATTTAAATCGTTTTTTGAAGATTTTCACCCATTCAAGCTTCGTGAGTTTGCCTTGTTGATCTAACCAATGTTTAAAAGTACCAAATTCTTTTTGTATTTCAATAACTTTTGCGCATTATATATAACAGCATTTATTTTTAATCGATTGCGAATTATGCCTGTATTATTCATCAATTCATCGATTTTTTTTTGGTCATATTGCGCTATTTTTTCAATCTTAAAATGATCAAATGCAGCGCGAAAATTTGCTTCTTTGTTTAAAATCGTTGACCACGATAAGCCAGCTTGATTGATTTCAAGTATTAATCGTCCAAACAACTCATTGTCGTTGGTTAATGGTGTGCCGTAATGTAAATCATGGTAAATCCGATGTACGTTTTTTTCATCTTGAAGCGCTACAAATTCACAATAATTCATTCAATTTGGTTTGATTATTTTTGTAAAAAACAAATGTATGGCAATTTACGCATTTAATGGATTTATTCCGGTTGTTAAGCTTCAAGTTTTGTTCATCCCCAAGCTTCAGTTACTGGAAACGTAATTATTGGTGAGGATGTGTATAATTGGTCCTGGGGCAGCCATACGAGGCGATTGGGGAAAATAATCATTGAAGATGGTTGTAATGTCCAAGAAAATTGTACCATTCATATTTCCCTGGTGCAACAGTAACATTGAAAAAAGGAGCGCATATTGGACACGGTGCAATCATTCACGGTGCAACAATCGGGGAAAATTGCTTAATCGGTATGAATGCTGTTATCATGGACGAAGTGATTATTGAAGACGAATCAATCGTAGGAGCTTTGAGTTTCGTTGGTGCTAAAACACTTTCCCAAAACGCAGTTTAATCGTAGGAAATCCTGCACGAGTCATCAAAGAAGTTTCAGAAGAAATGTTGTCTTGGAAAACAAAGGTACAGCTTTGTACCAACAACTCCCTAAAGAATGTCACGCTAGCTTAATCGCTTGTGAACCCTTGCGTGAAGAGGAAGCAAACAGACCGAGTCAAGAAAAATTATTGGCTACATGGGAAGCGATCAAAAATAAATAGGAAAATAAAGGCATAAAAAAACCTCGAATTACTTCGAGGTTTTCAAGAACTTAAATGTTTGACTATGCTTGTTTTACATTTATTGCCATCAATCCTTTTCTTCCTTCTTCTAATTCAAAC
>WJBH02000266.1:0-53398 GCA_013167095.2 Daphnia sinensis | reverse complement strand
TTCAAAACCAATATCTATAGTTCTACATGTATACGGTATAGTGCATTCATATACAGATAGTGGATTCAATCTGTATACAGTATAGTGCATTCATCTACACATAGTGTATTCAATCTGTATACAGTATAGTGCATTCATATAAACAAAGTGTATTCCATCTGTATACAGTATCATACCATGAGTTTTTTATGTGTACAGGCTATATCTATATATCTTCATGCAACCAGGGTCAAAACCAATATCTATAGTTCTACATGTATACAGTATAGTGCATTCATATACAGACAGTGTATTCAATCTGTATACAGTATAGTGCATTCATATACACATATTGTATTCAATCTGTATACAGTATAGTGATTCATATACACATAGTGTATTAAATCTGTATACAGTATAGTGCATTCATATACACATAGTGTATTCAATCTGTATACAGTATAGTGCATTCATATACACATAGTGTATTCAATCTGTATACAGTATTATACCATGAGTTTTTTAAGTGTACAGGCTATATCTATATATCTTCATGCAAACAGGGTCAAAACCAATATCTATAGTTCTACATGTATACAGTATAGTGGCATTCATATACAGATAGTGTTTTCAATCTGTATACAGTATCATTCCATGAGTTTTATATGTGTACAGGCTATACCTATATATCTTCATGCAAACAGGTTCAAACCATATCTATATATTCTACATGTATACAGTATAATGCATTCATATACAGACAGTGTATTCAATCTGTATACAGTATAGTGCATTCATATACACATAGTGTAGTCAATCAGTACGCAGTATAGTGCTTTCATATACACATAGTGTATTCAATCTGTATACAGTATAGTGCATTCATATACACATAGTGTATTCAATCTGTATACAGTATAGTGCATTCATATACACATATTGTATTCAATCTGTATACAGTATAGTGAATTCATATACACATAGTGTATTAAATCTGTATACAGTAGAGTGCATTCATATACACATAGTGTATTCAATCTGTAAACAGTGTAGTGCATTCATCTACACATAGTGTATTCAATCTGTATACAGTATAGTGCATTCATATACACATAGTGTATTTAATCTGTATACAGTATAGTGCATTCATATACACATAGTGTTTTCAATCTGTATACAGTAGAGTGCATTCATATACACATAGTGTATTCAATCTGTATGCAGTATAGTGCATTCATATACACATAGTGTATTCAATATGTATACACTATCATACCATGAATTTTATATGTGTACAGGCTATATCTATATATCTTCAATTCATTCAAACAGGTTCAAAAGCAATATCTATAGTTCTACATGTATACAGTATAGTGCATTCATATACAGATAGTGTTTTCAATCTGTATACAGTATCATACCATGAGTTTTATATGTGTACAGGCTATACCTATATATCTTCATGCAAACAGGTTCAAAACCAATATCTATCTATTCTACATGTATACAGTATAGTGCATACATATACAGATAGTGTATTCAATCTGTATACAGTATAGTGCATTCATATACACATAGTGTATTCAATCTGTATACAGTATCTGGAAAGAAGTCAAGATCAAATCCGTATATTCACCAGAGAACAAGATACTAGCATGACCATATCATACGCCTGAGGTCTGCACACTGCCCTATCTTAGGGCCAGGGAGGAATGCCTCGTTGCCAGGTCATTCCATGTCTTTTGTTTTCGATTTTTTTTTGTTTTTTTTTGAATTTGAATTTGACTGTGGGCTGGGTTCTGACGTGGCAAAAAAAGGGGGTACAGCATGATATAACAGAGGATTGATGGAAAGAAAGAAAATGAGGGGACAATAAAAAACGATGCCATTTGTTATTTGTTGAGCTTGTTGCAGATCCGGGTAGAACGACGAGGGGCGGCGGCTGCCGGTGCGGCTGGACTATCCGGCGCTGGTGGCTCGGGGGTGGGATATGTTGAGAGGGGTGGGGGTGCGGGAGAATCCGGTGGGCCATGAACAGACGGGGCTGGTTTCGCTGCGGGGTAATGACGGCGCAAAAGACGACGATTGCGGCGGAAGAGCGACCAGCCGGGGTCTTGATTAGATAATCGCGAAATGGGCCGGTTTCGACGATGATACCTGGGGTTGACCAGCGTTTAGTTATGTGGTTTTGGATGACAACGGAATCACCGATGGAAAACGGGGGGAGAGGGTGCGCGTGCAGGTTGAAATGGGCGGCACGAAGGGTGCGGGCGCGCAAGGCCTGCTTCTCAAGTTGTACGGCTGACTTTTGCCATTGGGGTGCGAATGCGCGGCGGTGGGCCGGGAGGCAATCTCTGACGGGCCGATTGAAAACTAGCTGGGCGGGAGAAGCTCCGCCAGACAGCGGAGCGTTGCGGTAGAGTAGGAGGCCTTTGCTGAACTGGTCAATGTCGAAGGAGCCCGCTGACCACGATCCGCGAATGAGCTTTTTCATGCTCTTAACGGATACTTCCGCAAAGCCGTTAGATTGAGGGTATCCTGCGGAGGAAGTGCCGTTGCTGATGCCCCATTCACGAAGGAAGCATTGAAATTCGTCTGCAGTAAACTGGGTTCCGCCATCCGACCAAAATTTGACTGGTGCACCCGCGCCAAAGGAGAAAAAGGAGCGGACCGCGTCGACCACCTTGCGCGCGGAGGTATTCTTGTCCGGAAATGGAATGACGTGGGGCCATCCACTGAATTGGTCTGCGAGGATTAGGAAGTCGCGACCATTGTGGCATCCTAGGTCTGCGTGGACAAATTCGAACGGCCGCGACGCTTTCTGGTGTGGCAGCAAAGGTTCCGGCGGATGTGAGGGAAGATGTTCAGTGCAAGTGTGGCAAGCATGGGCTGCGGTAATGATCTCGCTATCCATGGACGGCCAATACATGGTTTGGCGGGCCCGTTGTCGTAGTTTTTTGCACCCTGGTGCATCAAGAGGAGGTTTTGGAGGACCTCGCGACGAACGGCCTCCGGAACGACAACGCGACAGCCATCACGATGATATCGTCGTCTTTGTCGATGGCGAGAAGGCTTCTGACGCACCAGAAAGGGCGAAGGGGCAACGGTAAGTTGCATTTCTCGTTGGAAAACCGGATCGGATGACGTCACGTAAAGCAATCATGACAGGGTCAACCGCAGCTGCAGCTGACACTTTGTCTAACAGCGGATCGTTTGTGCAGGGGTCTGAGCCGTCGATGGTGGATACTAGTGCCACACGGGTGGAGAATGATGCTGGGCCTTCCGCCAGTTCATCCACTGGATATGCGGGGTGGACAGGGGAACGCGAGAGAGCGTCGGCCATTAAATTCTCCTTTCCAGGGATCCAGCGGGCAGTGAACTCATAACGCTGCATTTTCAGACGCAGGCGCAGGATGCGCGGGTTGTCGAGTTTGTCTAAGTTGTAATCGTTTAGGATCGGGATGAGCGGCCGGTGAGGAGGTCAGGAGTAGGAACGATGAAAGGCCTTCCAAAAATGCCTGCACTTCTGCATAGCCAGGCTGCGCCGGCATTCCAGCTCGATCATGGCGTAGCGCGTCTCCGCCTCTGATAGAAAACGCGACCCGGCCTGGACCACGTTCCATTTCCCATTGGGACCTTGCTGACGGAGGATGAAACCGAGACCTCTCAAGCGGGAGGCATCGACATGGAGGGCCGTGGGTAGCGCTGGGTCGTAAAAGGACAGCTCGGCGAGGGCGATAATTCTGAGCGGGCAGCGTTGAAGGCGGCTTCGTGCTGTGTTGTCCATTCCCAACGGAAGCTCTTTTTTAGGAGGGGGGCAAGGGGGGTGAGAGCTGCCGCTAAATTGTCGGAGAAATTGCCCATCTGCTGGCATAGGCCATGGAATGCTCTCATTTCCGTTATGTTGGTGGGGATAGGAAACCGACTGATGGCTGATAAGAGTTCCGGGTTGGGCCGGAATCCGGTGCTGCTCAGGATATAACCGCCAAACAGGACGGATGGCTGCGCAAATTTGATTTGCTGGTGTTGATGGCGATTTGATTGTCGGCCGCGCGCTGGAACACTTGTTTGACGAGGGAAATGTGTTCTTCGTATGTTTCGGAGAATATGAGGATGTCTTCAATTATCCGACGGCAATTGGGATATCATCGAATACGGCTGAAACGCGTCGGCTTTAGTCGTCGCCGGCGTGGCAAACTCCGAAAGGCAACCGGCGGTACATGTAGCGGCCGAACGGGGTAGAGAAGGTGGTCATCGCCGCAGACTCGTCGTCTAACATCACCTGGTGGTATCCCTTTAACGCGTCGATGACAGTGAAGAAGTGCATCCCGGATGGGATCGAGCGGACAGCCTGAAATGGAGTGGCCGTTTCGAATTCGGCGGCCGGACGATGAAGGCGTTAAGAGGGGTAAAGTCAACACACACGCGTATGCCGCCGTCCTTTTTTGGAGCGATGACTATAGGGTGGACCCATGCCGTCGGCTCGATGACTTTGCCGATGATATGTTGCTCTTCGAGCGAATCCAGCTCTGTTTTGAGTTTTGGGAGCAATGGGATGGCGACTGGCCGTGATCCTCTCATCGCGGATGGTATGGCTCCGTCGGCTAGCTGGAAGTGGCATGGTGGGCCTACCATGGGACGACATATACCATCAAAGATGAGGGGATGAGTAGCCATTAAGGATTTGAGCTTATTAGCTTTCTCCAATCCGTGGGATGGGTTGTGATCTGCTGGACGCGCCAATGGGGGTAGTCCAGGGGCAGGATGCCGAGTTTTTTTGCGTGTCTTTTGATAGAACCGGTTGCTGGAGATTTTCAAGGACGTGAATGGTGGTAAGTACCGGTGTTCCTCCGTTGACGGGTCCTACGGTGATAGTTGCCTGAAAGGTGCCATATGACGTTATGGCTTCACCAGTCGCCGTTACTGCCCGCGTAGTGATGGGGCAAGTGGTGTCGCGGTGAACCGCGATTGATGGAGTGTACGTGGCACGGCATCGATTGAAGCGCCCGTGTCGGGCAGAAAAAAACCGCTGTAGGCGTGTCGCTGTTTGCGGGCGAGACGCTGGCTTCAATAAGTTCTCCTGGTAAAATGGATCCGATGACAATGCTACCCGCTGTTTCGGGTTTCGAAGATTTTCTTGAGTAGACTTTCTGAAAGTGGCCCATTATGCCGCAACCGCCACATTCTTTCCCATTAGCTTGGCACTCAGCCTTTGGGTGGAACGATTCGGCTCCGCAGTTCCAACATCCGTGTGGTGGGGCTCTTGCTGCAGGGCCGCGCCGGAAGTTGCGTTGGTGCGCTGGTGTGTGGGGCGAGATGCGGACTTTGTGTCGGTTTTGGAGGTGTTGTTTTTTATTTGCTGGATCGATGGTGAATCGTTCTGCCGCAGGTTAGCTGCCTGCATCTGTGTTGCTTCGGCCGTGCGCAGTGTTGCTAAAGCTTGGTTGACGGATCGCCGCACCTTCCTGCAATAACTTGCGCCGAACTTCGTCGCTGTGGACGCCATAAACGATTTGGCCTAGCAAACGGGTATCCCGGCATTTGTTACAACAATCCGCGTTGAATTCACATTTTTGCGCAAGGTCGCGCAGCTCGCAAACCCAATTGTCCACGGATTCTTTTTCACGTTGGATACGAAGGGCGAATTGATGGCGCCAAACGTGGCAATTCCTCCCAGCGTTACCCGTTTGCGAAGCTTGTCGATAATAATAACGGGGTCGCCAAGTTCGATGTCAGATAGGCCCATCGTGCAGATGGCTTGTAACGTGGGCTTTGATAAGCAGGATAAGAGGATGTTAGCCTTGTAGGATACGCGCTCCGTTTGAGGGAGGGCTGTATCGATGGTAGATAAGGCCAAAAATATATTCCACTGCCGCAGCCACAGCTCAAAGGAGTCTTTATATTCGTCAAAATCGAACGGTGGCGGGGGCCGTAGGGCTTGAATGGCTTTGGGGGCATTGTGGATGACGAAGCACTGGTATGCACCACGCAAAGAATGACCGTAGGCGGGAACGCGCACAGACAAAGCAGAACGAACAGAAACAAAATGGTGTATAGAGAATGTGCTACAAGCTAAGGCTGAGTTCGAGTGAGATATAGCCAGAGATGCGTTGAAACACACGGGGTAATAGAGATCACATCCACATTTCGGGTAAGGGTACGCAGTGTAAATGGCGAAACGCGGGGTAGTGCCGTGCGGTTACAGCTAAGTTATGGTGGCAGGTTGGTAGTGCCGTGCGCAACCACGAGGTGGGAGTCGGCGGGTAGAGTGTGCACGAGAACTTCACGAGGCGATATGAACAATGTTTAGCCGACTAACGAAAAAAACAGTCACGGTCCACGTGTGGGAGGAGGGGTGGTGATGATTATCAACTGCGCCATGGAAAGAAGTCAAGATCAAATCCGTATATTCACCAGAGAACAAGATACTAGCATGACCGTATCATACGCCTGAGGTCTGCACACTGCCCTATCTTAGGGCCAGGGGGGAATGCCTCGTTGCCAGGTCATTCCAGTATCATACCATGAGTTTTATATGTGTACAGGCTATTCTATATATCTTCATGCAAACAGGTTCAAAACCAATATCTATTGTTCTACATGTATACGGTATAGTGCATTCATATACAGATAGTGGATTCAATCTGTATACAGTATAGTGCATTCATCTACACATAGTGTATTCAATCTGTATACAGGATAGTGCATTCATATACACATAGTGTATTCAATCTGTATACAGTATAGTGCATTCATATACACATAGTGTATTCAATCTGTATACAGTATCATACCATGAGTTTTATATGTGTACAGGCTATATCTATATATCTTCATGCAAACAGGTTCAAAACCAATATCTATCTATTCTACATGTATACAGTATAGTGCATTCATATACAGATAGTGTATTCAATCTGTATACAGTATAGTGCATTCATACACACATAGTGTATTCAATCAGTACGCAGTATAGTGCATTCATATACACATAGTGTATTCAATCTGTATACAGTATAGTGCATTCATATACACATAGTGTATTCAATCTGTATACAGTATAGTGCATTCATATACAAATGTTGTATTCAATCTTTATACAGTATAGTGAATTCATACACAGATAGTGTATTAAATCTGTATACAGTATAGTGCATTCATATACACATAGTGTATTCAATCTGTATGCAGTCTCATACCATGAGTTTTATATGTGTACAGGCTATATCTATATATCTTCATGCAAACAGGTTCAAAACCTATATCTGTACTTCTACATGTATACAGTATAAAGCATTCATATACAGATAGTGTATTCAATCTGTATACAGTATCATACCATGAGTTTTATATGTGTACAGGCTATATCTATATATCTTCATGCAAACAGGTTAAAAACCAATATCTATCTATTCTACATGTATACAGTATAGTGCATTCATATACAGATAGTGTGTTCAATCTGTATACAGTATAGTGCATTCATATACACATAGTGTATTCAATCTGTATGCAGTATCATACCATGAGTTTTATATGTGTACAGGCTATATCTATATATCTTCATGCAAACAGGTTCAAAACCAATATCTATCTATTCTACATGTATACAGTATAGTGCATACATATACAGATAGTGTATTCAATCTGTATACAGTATAGTGCATTCATATACACATAGTGTATTCAATCTGTATGCAGTATAGTGCAGTCATATACACATAGTCTATTCAATCTGTATACAGTATAGTGCATTCACATACACATAGTGTATTCAATCTGTATACCGTATCATACCATGAGTTTTATATGTGTACAGGCTATATCTATATATCTTCATGCAAACAGGTTCAAAACCAATATCTATCTATTCTACATGTATACAGTATAGTGCATTCATATACAGATAGTGTATTCAATCTGTATACAGTATAGTGCATTCATATACACATGTTGTATTCAATCTGTATACAGTATAGTGAATTCATATACAGATAGTGTATTAAATCTGTATACAGTATAGTGCATTCATATACACATAGTGTATTCAATCTGTATACAGTATAGTGAATTCATATACAGATAGTGTGTTCAATCTGTATACAGTATAGTGCATTCATATACACATAGTGTATTCAATCTTAATGCAGTCTCATACCATGAGTTTTATATGTGTACAGGCTATATCTATATATCTTCATGCAAACAGGTTCAAAACCTATATCTATACTTCTACATGTATACAGTATAGTGCATTCATATACAGATAGTGTATTCAATCTGTATACAGTATCATACCATGAGTTTTATATGTGTACAGGCTATATCTATATATCTTCATGCAAACAGGTTCAAAACCAATATCTATCTATTCTACATGTATACAGTATAGTGCATTCATATACAGATAGTGTGTTCAATCTGTATACAGTATAGTGCATTCATATACACATAGTGTATTCAATCTGTATGCAGTATCATACCATGAGTTTTATATGTGTACAGGCTATATCTATATATCTTCATGCAAACAGGTTCAAAACCAATATCTATAGTTCTATATGTATACAGTATAGTGCATTCATATACACATAGTGTATTCAATCTGTATGCAGTCTCATACCATGAGTTTTATATGTGTACAAGCTATATCTATATATCTTCATGCAAACAGGTTCAAAACCAATATCTATCTATTCTACATGTATACAGTATAGTGCATACATATACAGATAGTGTATTCAATCTGTATACAGTATAGTGCATTCATATACACATAGTGTATTCAATCTGTATGCAGTATAGTGCAGTCATATACACATAGTCTATTCAATCTGTATACAGTATAGTGCATTCACATACACATAGTGTATTCAATCTGTATACCGTATCATACCATGAGTTTTATATGTGTACAGGCTATATCTATATATCTTCATGCAAACAGGTTCAAAACCAATATCTATCTATTTACATGTATACAGTATAGTGCATTCATATACAGATAGTGTATTCAATCTGTATACAGTATAGTGCATTCATATACACATGTTGTATTCAATCTGTATACAGTATAGTGAATTCATATACAGATAGTGTATTAAATCTGTATACAGTATAGTGCATTCATATACACATAGTGTATTCAATCTGTATACAGTGTAGTGCATTCATATACAATAGTGTATTCAATCTGTATACAGTATAGTGAATTCATATACAGATAGTGTGTTCAATCTGTATACAGTATAGTGCATTCATATACACATAGTGTATTCAATCTTAATGCAGTATCATACCATGAGTTTTATATGTGTACAGGCTATATCTATATATCTTCATGCAAACAGGTTCAAAACTATATCTATACTTCTACATGTATACAGTATAGTGCATTCATATACAGATAGTGTATTCAATCTGTATACAGTATCATACCATGAGTTTTATATGTGTACAGGCTATATCTATATATCTTCATGCAAACAGGTTCAAAACCAATATCTATCTATTCTACATGTATACAGTATAGTGCATTCATATACAGAAAGTGTGTTCAATCTGTATACAGTATAGTGCATTCATATACACATAGTGTATTCAATCTGTATACAGTATCATACCATGAGTTTTATATGTGTACAGGCTATATCTATATATCTTCATGCAAACAGGTTCAAAACCAATATCTATACTTCTACATTTATACAGTATAGTGCATTCATATACACATTGTGTATTCAATCTGTATACAGTATAGTGCATTCATCTACACCTAGTGTATTCAATCTGTATACAGTATAGTGCATTCATCTACACATAGTGTATTCAATCTGTATACAGTATAGTGCATTCATATACAGATAGTGTATTCAATCTGTATACAGTATAGTGCATTCATATACACATAGTGTATTCAATCTGTATACAGTATAGTTTATTCATATACACATAGTGTATTCAATCTGTATACAGTATAGTGCATTCATATACACATAGTGTATTCAATATGTATACACTATCATACCATGAATTTTATATGTGTACAGGCTGTATCTATATATCTTCATGCAAACAGGTTCAAAACCAATATCTTTACTTCTACATGTATACAGTATAGTGCATTCATATACAGATAGTGTATTCAATCTGTATACAGTATCATACCATGAGTTTTATATGTGTACAGGCTATATCTATATATCTTCATGCAAACAGGTTCAAAACCAATATCTATCTATCTACATGTATACAGTATAGTGCATACATATACAGATAGTGTATTCAATCTGTATACAGTATAGTGCATCATATACACATAGTGTATTCAATCTGTATGCAGTATAGTGCAGTCATATACACATAGTCTATTCAATCAGTATACAGTATAGTGCATTAACATACACATAGTGTATTCAATCTGTATACCGTATCATACCATGAGTTTTATATGTGTACAGGCTATATCTATATATCTTCATGCAAACAGGTTCAAAACCAATATCTATCTATTCTACATGTATACAGATATACAGATAGTGTATTCAATCTGTATACAGTATAGTGAATTCATATACAGATAGTGTATTAAATCTGTATACAGTATAGTGCATTCATATACACATAGTTTATTCAATCTGTATACAGTGTAGTGCATTCATGTACACATAGTGTATTCAATCTGTATACAGTATAGTGAATTCATATACAGATAGTGTGTTCAATCTGTATACAGTATAGTGCATTCATATACACATAGTGTATTCAATCTTTATGCAGTCTCATACCATGAGTTTATATTGTGTACAGGCTATATCTTTATATCTTCATGCAAACAGGTTCAAAACCAATATCTATAGTTCTACATGTATACGGTATAGTGCATTCATATACAGATAGTGGATTCAATCTGTATACAGTATAGTGCATTCATCTACACATAATGTATTCAATCTGTATAAAGTATAGTGCATTCATCTACACATAGTGTATTCAATCTGTATACAGTATAGTGCATTCATCTACACCTAGTGTATTCAATCTGTATACAGTATAGTGCATTCATCTACACATAGTGTATTCAATCTGTATACAGTATAGTGCATTCATATACAGATAGTGTATTCAATCTGCATACAGTATAGTGCATTAATATACACATAGTGTATTCAATCTGTATACAGTATAGTTTATTCATATACAGATAGTGTATTCAATCTGTATACTGTATAGTGCATTCATATACACATAGTGTATTCAATATGTATACACTATCATACCATGAATTTTATATGTGTACAGGCTATATCTATATATCTTCATGCAAACAGGTTCAAAACCAATATCTATACTTCTACATGTATACAGTATAGTGCATTCATATACAGATAGCGTATTCCATCTGTATACAGTATAGTGCATTCATGTACACATAGTGTAATTAATCTGTATACAGTATAGTGCATTCATATACACATATTGTATTCAATCTGTATACAGTATAGTGAATTCATATACACATAGTGTATTAAATCTGTATACAGTATAGTGCATTCATATACACATAGTGTATTCAATCTGTATACAGTATCATACCATTAGTTTTATATGTGTACAGGCTATATCTATATATCTTCATGCAAACAGGTTCAAAACCAATATCTATACTTCTACATGTAAACAGTATAGTAAATTCATATACACATAGTGTATTCAATCTGTATACAGTATAGTGCATTCATATACACATAGTGTATTCAATCTGTATGCAGTCTCATACCATGAGTTTTATATGTGTACAGGCTATATCTATATATCTTCATGCAAACAGGTTCAAAACCTATATCTATACTTCTACATGTATACAGTATAGTGCATTCATATACAGATAGTGTATTCAATCTGTATACAGTATCATACCATGAGTTTTATATGTGTACAGGCTATATCTATATATCTTCATGCAAACAGGTTCAAAACCAATATCTATCTATTCTACATGTATACAGTATAGTGCATTCATATACAGATAGTGTATTCAATCTGTATACAGTATAGTGCATTCATATACACATAGTGTATTCAATCTGTATACAGTATAGTGCAGTCATATACACATAGTCTATTCAATCTGTATACAGTATAGTGCATTCATATACACATAGTGTATTCAATCTGTATACAGTATCATACCATGAGTTTTATATGTGTACAGGCTATATCTATATATCTTCATGCAAACAGGTTCAAAACCAATATCTATCTATTCTACATGTATACAGTATAGTGCATTCATATACAGATAGTGTATTCAATCTGTATACAGTATAGTGCATTCATATACACATGTGTATTCAATCTGTATACAGTATAGTGAATTCATATACAGATAGTGTATTCAATCTGTATGCAGTATAGTGCATTCATATACACATAGTCTATTCAATTTGTATACAGTATAGTGCATTCATATACACATAGTGTATTCAATCTGTATACAGTATCATACCATGAGTTTTATATGTGTACAGGCTATATCTATATATCTTCATGCAAACAGGTTCAAAACCAATATCTATAGTTCTACATGTATACGGTATAGTGCATTCATATACAGACAGTGGATTCAATCTGTATACAGTATAGTGCATTCATCTACACATAATGTATTCAATCTGTATACAGTATAGTGCATTCATCTACACATAGTGTATTCAATTTGTATACAGTATAGTGCATTCATCTACACCTAGTGTATTCAATCTGTATACAGTATAGTGCATTCATATACACATAGTGTATTCAATCTGTATACAGTATCATACCATGAGTTTTATATCTGTACAGGCTATATCTATATATCTTCATGCAAAAATGGTTCAAAACCAATATCTATACTTCTACATGTAAACAGTATAGTGCATTCATATACACATAGTGTATTCAATCTGTATACAGTATAGTGCATTCATATACACATAGTGTATTCAATCTGTATACAGTATCATACCATGAGTTTTATATGTGTACAAGCTATATCTATATATCTTCATGCAAACAGGTTCAAAACCAATATCTATACTTCTACATGTATACAGTATAGTGCATTCATATACAGATAGTGTATTCAATCTGTATACAGTATAGTGCATTCATATACACATAGTGTATTCAATCTGTATACAGTATAGTGTATTCATATACAGATAGTGTATTCAATCTGTATACAGTATAGTGCATTCATATACAGATAGTGTATTCAATCTGTATACAGTATAGTGCATTCATATACACATAGCGTATTCAATCTGTATACAGTATAGTGCATTCATATACACATAGTGTATTCAATCTGTATGCAGTCTCATACCATGAGTTTTATATGTGTACAGGCTATATCTACATATCTTCATGCAAACAGGTTCAAAACCTATATCTGTACTTCTACATGTATACAGTATAAAGCATTCATATACAGATAGTGTATTCAATCTGTATACAGTATCATACCATGAGTTTTATATGTGTACAGGCTATATCTATATATCTTCATGCAAACAGGTTCAAAACCAATATCTATCTATTCTACATGTATACAGTATAGTGCATTCATATACAGATAGTGTGTTCAATCTGTATACAGTATAGTGCATTCATATACACATAGCGTATTCAATCTGTATACAGTATAGTGCATTCATATACACATAGTGTATTCAATCTGTATGCAGTCTCATACCATGAGTTTTATATGTGTACAGGCTATATCTACATATCTTCATGCAAACAGGTTCAAAACCTATATCTGTACTTCTACATGTATACAGTATAAAGCATTCATATACAGATAGTGTATTCAATCTGTATACAGTATCATACCATGAGTTTTATATGTGTACAGGCTATATCTATATATCTTCATGCAAACAGGTTCAAAACCAATATCTATCTATTCTACATGTATACAGTATAGTGCATTCATATACAGATAGTGTGTTCAATCTGTATACAGTATAGTGCATTCATATACACATAGTGTATTCAATCTGTATGCAGTATCATACCATGAGTTTTATATGTGTACAGGCTATATCTATATATCTTCATGCAAACAGGTTCAAAACCAATATCTATAGTTCTATATGTATACAGTATAGTGCATTCATATACACATAGTGTATTCAATCTGTATACAGTATCATACCATGAGTTTTATATTTGTACAGGCTATATCTATATATCTTCATGCAAACAGGTTCAAAACCAATATCTATAGTTCTACATGTATACGGTATAGTGCATTCATATACAGACAGTGGATTCAATCTGTATACAGTATAGTGCATTCATCTACACATAATGTATTCAATCTGTATACAGTATAGTGCATTCATCTACACATAGTGTATTCAATCTGTATACAGTATAGTGCATTCATCTACACCTAGTGTATTCAATCTGTATACAGTATAGTGCATTCATATACACATTGTATTCAATCTGTATACAGTATCATACCATGAGTTTTATATCTGTACAGGCTATATCTATATATCTTCATGCAAAAATGGTTCAAAACCAATATCTATACTTCTACATGTAAACAGTATAGTGCATTCATATACACATAGTGTATTCAATCTGTATACAGTATAGTGCATTCATATACACATAGTGTATTCAATCTGTATACAGTATCATACCATGAGTTTTATATGTGTACAAGCTATATCTATATATCTTCATGCAAACAGGTTCAAAACCAATATCTATACTTCTACATGTATACAGTATAGTGCATTCATATACAGATAGTGTATTCAATCTGTATACAGTATAGTGCATTCATATACACATAGTGTATTTAATCTGTATACAGTATAGTGTATTCATATACAGATAGTGTATTCAATCTGTATACAGTATAGTGCATTCATATACAGATAGTGTATTCAATCTGTATACAGTATAGTGCATTCATATACACATAGCGTATTCAATCTGTATACAGTATAGTGCATTCATATACACATAGTGTATTCAATCTGTATGCAGTCTCATACCATGAGTTTTATATGTGTACAGGCTATATCTACATATCTTCATGCAAACAGGTTCAAAACCTATATCTGTACTTCTACATGTATACAGTATAAAGCATTCATATACAGATAGTGTATTCAATCTGTATACAGTATCATACCATGAGTTTTATATGTGTACAGGCTATATCTATATATCTTCATGCAAACAGGTTCAAAACCATATCTATCTATTCTACATGTATACAGTATAGTGCATTCATATACAGATAGTGTGTTCAATCTGTATACAGTATAGTGCATTCATATACACATAGTGTATTCAATCTGTATGCAGTATCATACCATGAGTTTTATATGTGTACAGGCTATATCTATATATCTTCATGCAAACAGGTTCAAAACCAATATCTATAGTTCTATATGTATACAGTATAGTGCATTCATATACACATAGTGTATTCAATCTGTATACAGTATCATACCATGAGTTTTATATTTGTACAGGCTATATCTATATATCTTCATGCAAACAGGTTCAAAACCAATATCTATAGTTCTACATGTATACGGTATAGTGCATTCATATACAGACAGTGGATTCAATCTGTATACAGTATAGTGCATTCATCTACACATAATGTATTCAATCTGTATACAGTATAGTGCATTCATCTACACATAGTGTATTCAATCTGTATACAGTATAGTGCATTCATCTACACCTAGTGTATTCAATCTGTATACAGTATAGTGCATTCATATACACATAGTGTATTCAATCTGTATACAGTATCATACCATGAGTTTTATATCTGTACAGGCTATATCTATATATCTTCATGCAAAAATGGTTCAAAACCAATATCTATACTTCTACATGTATACAGTATAGTGCATTCATATACACATAGTGTATTCAATCTGTATACAGTATAGTGCATTCATATACACATAGTGTATTCAATCTGTATACAGTATCATACCATGAGTTTTATATGTGTACAAGCTATATCTATATATCTTCATGCAAACAGGTTCAAAACCAATATCTATACTTCTACATGTATACAGTATAGTGCATTCATATACAGATAGTGTATTCAATCTGTATACAGTATAGTGCATTCATATACACATGGTGTATTCAATCTGTATACAGTATAGTGCATTCATATACAGATAGTGTATTCAATCTGTATACAGTATAGTGCATTCATATACAGATAGTGTATTCAATCTGTATACAGTATAGTGCATTCATATACACATAGTGTATTCAATCTGTATACAGTATAGTGCATTCATATACACATAGTGTATTCAATCTGTATACAGTATCATACCATGAGTTTTATATGTGTACAGGCTATATCTATATATCTTCATGCAAACAGGTTCAAAACCAATATCTATACTTCTACATGTATACAGTATAGTGCATTCATATACACATTGTGTATTCAATCTGTATACAGTATAGTGCATTCATATACACATAGTGTATTCAATCTGTATGCAGTATAGTGCATTCATATACACATAGTCTATTCAATCTGTATACAGTATAGTGTATTCATATACACATAGTGTATTCAATCTGTATACAGTATCATACCATGAGTTTTATATGTGTAGAGGCTATATCTATATATCTTCATGCAAACAGGTTCAAAACTAATATCTATAGTTCTACATGTATACGGTATAGTGAATTCATATACAGATAGTGGATTCAATCTGTATACAGTATAGTGCATTCATCTACACATTGTGTATTCAATCTGTATACAGTATAGTGAATTCATATACACATAGTGTATTCAATCTGTATACAGTATAGTGCATTCATATACACATAGTGTATTCAATCTGTATACAGTATAGTGCATTCATATACACATAGTGTATTCAATATGTATACACTATCATACCATGAATTTTATATGTGTACAGGCTATATCTATATATCTTCATGCAAACAGGTTCAAAACCAATATCTATACTTCTACATGTATACAGTATAGTGCATTCATATACAGATAGTGTATTCAATCTGTATACAGTATAGTGCATTCATGTACACATAGTGTAATTAATCTGTATACAGTATAGTGCATTCATATACACATATTGTATTCAATCTGTATACAGTATAGTGAATTCATATACACATAGTGTATTAAATCTGTATACAGTATAGTGCATTCATATACACATAGTGTATTCAATCTGTATACAGTATAGTGCATTCATATACACATAGTGTATTCAATCTGTATACAGTATCATACCATGAGTTTTATATGTGTACGGGCTATATCTATATATCTTCATGCAAACAGGTTCAAAACCAATATCTATACTTCTACATGTAAACAGTATAGTGCATTCATATACACATAGTGTATTCAACCTGTATACAGTATCATACCATGAGTTTTATATGTGTACAAGCTATATCTATATATCTTCATGCAAACAGGTTCAAAACCAATATCTATACTTCTACATGTATACAGTATAGTGCATTCATATACAGATAGTGTATTCAATCTGTACAGTATAGTGCATTCATATACACATAGTGTATTCAATCTGTATACAGTATAGTGTATTCATATACAGATAGTGTATTCAATCTGTATACAGTATAGTGCATTCATATACAGATAGTGTATTCAATCTGTATACAGTATCATACCATGAGTTTTATATGTGTACAAGCTATATCTATATATCTTCATGCAAACAGGTTCAAAACCAATATCTATACTTCTACATGTATACAGTATAGTGCATTCATATACAGATAGTGTATTCAATCTGTATACAGTATAGTGCATTCATATACACATAGTGTATTCAATCTGTATACAGTATAGTGCATTCATATACACATAGTGTATTCAATCTGTATACAGTATAGTGCATTCATATACAGATAGTGTATTCAATCTGTATACAGTATAGTGCATTCATATACACATAGTGTATTTAATCTATATACAGTATCATACCATGAGTTTTATATGTGTACAGGCTATATCTATATATCTTCATGCAAACAGGTTCAAAACCAATATCTATACTTCTACATGTATACAGTATAGTGCATTCATACACATAGTGTATTCAATCTGTATACAGTATAGTGCATTCATATACACATAGTGTATTCAATCTGTATACAGTATAGTGCATTCATATACACATAGTGTATTCAATCTGTATACAGTATAGTGCATTCATATACACATAGTGTATTCAATCTGTATACAGTATCATACCATGAGTTTTTATGTGTACAGGCTGTATCTATATATCTTCATGCAAACAGGTTCAAAACCAATATCTATCTATTCTACATGTATACAGTATAGTGCATACATATACAGATAGTGTATTCAATCTGTATACAGTATAGTGCATTCATACACATAGTGTATTCAATCTGTATGCAGTATAGTGCATTCATATACACATAGTCTATTCAATCTGTATGCAGTATAGTGCATTCATATACACATAGTGTATTCAATCTGTATACAGTATAGGGCATTCATATACACATAGTGTATTCAATCTGTATACAGTATCATACCATGAGTTTTATATGTGTACAGGCTATATCTATATATCTTCATGCAAACAGGTTCAAAACCAATATCTATCTATTCTACATGTATACAGTATAGTGCATACATATACAGATAGTGTATTCAATCTGTATACACTATAGTGTATTCATATACAGATAGTGTATTCAATCTGTATACAGTATAGTGCATTCATATACACATAGTGTATTCAATCTGTATACAGTATCATACCATGAGTTTTATATCTGTACAGGCTATATCTATATATCTTCATGCAAACAGGTTCAAAACCAATATCTATACTTCTACATGTATACAGTATAGTGCATTCATATACAGATAGTGTATTCAATCTGTATACAGTATCATACCATGAGTTTTATATGTGTACAGGCTATATCTATATATCTTGATGCAAACAAGTTGAAAACCAATATCTATACTTCTACATGCATACAGTATAGTGCATTCATATACAGATAGTGTATTCAATCTGTATACAGTATAGTGCATTCATATACACATAGTGTATTCAATCTATATACAGTATCATACCATGAGTTTTAAATGTGTACAGGCTATATCTATATATCTTCATGCAAACAGGTTCAAAATCAATATCTATAGTTTTTAATGTATACAGTACAGTGCATTCATATACACATAGTGTATTCAATCTGTATACAGTGTAGTGCATTCATATACACATAGTGTATTCAATCTGTATACAGTATAGTGCATTCATATACACATAGTGTATTCAATCTGTATACAGTATCATACCATGAGTTTTATATGTGTACAGGCTATATCTATATATCTTCATGCAAACAGGTTCAAACCAATATGTATACTTCTATATGTATACAGTATAGTGCATTCATATACAGATAGTGTATTCAATCTGTATACAGTATAGTGCATTCATATACACATAGTATATTCAATCGGTATACAGTACAGTGCATTCATATACACTTAGTGTATTCAATCTGCATACGGTATAGTGCATTCATATACAGATAGTGTATTCAATTTGTATACAGTATAGTGCATTCATATACAAATAGTGTATTCAATCTGTATACAGTGTAGTGCATTCATATACACATAGTGTATTCAATCTGTATACAGTATAGTGCATTCATATACACGTAGTGTATTCAATCTGAATACAGTATAGTGCATTCATATACACCTAGTGCATTCAATCTGTATACAGTATAGTGCATTCATATACACATAGTGTATTCAATCTGAATACAGTATTGTGCATTCATATACACATAGTGTATTCAATCTGTATACAGTATAGTGCATTCATATACACATAGTGTATTCAATTTGTATACAGTATCATACCATGAGTTTTATATGTGTACAGGCTATATCTATATATCTTCATTCAAACAGGTTCAAAACCAATATCTATACTTCTACATGTATACAGAATAGTGCATTCATATACACATAGTGTATTCAATCTGTATACAGTATCATACCATGAGTTTTATATGTGTATAGGCTATATCTATATATCTTCATGCAAACAGGTTCAAAACCAATATCTATACTTCTATATGTATAGAGTATAGTGCATTCATATACAGATAGTGTATTCAATCTGAATACAGTATAGTGCATTCATATGCACATAGTGTATTCAATCTGTGTACAGTATAGTGCATTCATATGCACATAGTGTATTCAATCTGTATACAGTATAGTGCATTCATATACACATAGTGTATTCAATCTGTATACAGTATCATACCATGAGTTTTATATGTGTACCGGCTATATCTATATATCTTCATGCAAACAGGTTCAAAACCAATATCTATACTTCTACATGCATACAGTATAGTGCATTCATATACAGATAGTGTATTCAATCTGTATACAGTATAGTGCATTCATATACACATAGTGTTTTCAATCTGTATACAGTATAGTGCATACATATACACATAGTGTATTCAATCTGTATACAGTATCATACCATGAGTTTTATATGTTTACAGGCTATATCCATATATCTTCATGCAAACAGGTTCAAACCAATATGTAATCTTCTACATGTATACAGTATAGTGCATTCATATACAGATAGTGTATTCAATCTGTATACAGTATCATACCATGAGTTTTATATGTGTACAGGCTATATCTATATATCTTCATGCAAACAGGTTCAAAACCAATATCTATACTTCTACATGTATACAGAATAGTGTATTCATATACACATAGTTTATTCAATCTGTATACAGTATCATACCATGAGTTTTATATGTGTACAGGCTATAAATATATATATTTGCAAACAGGTTCAAACCAATATGTATACTTCTACATGTATACAGTATAGTGCATTCATATACAGATAGTGTATTCAATCTGTATACAGTATAGTGCATTCATATACACATAGTATATTCAATCGGTATACAGTACAGTGCATTCATATACACTTAGTGTATTCAATCTGCATACAGTATAGTGCATTCATATACAGATAGTGTATTCAATTTGTATACAGTATAGTGCATTCATATACAAATAGTGTATTCAATCTGTATACAGTGTAGTGCATTCATATACACATAGTGTATTCAATCTGTATACAGTATAGTGCATTCATATACACATAGTGTATTCAATCTGAATACAGTATAGTGCATTCATATACACCTAGTGTATTCAATCTGTATACAGTATAGTGCATTCATATACACATAGTGTATTCAATCTGTATACAGTATCATACCATGAGTTTTATATCTGTACAGGCTAAATCTATATATCTTCATGCAAACAGGTTCAAAACCAATATCTACACTTCTATATGTATAGAGTATAATGCATTCATATACAGAAAGCGTATTCAATCTGTATACAGTATAGTGCATTCATATACACATAGTGTATTCAATCTGTATACAGTATAGTGCACTCATATACACATAGTGTATTCAATCTGTATACAGCATAAAACCATGAGTTTTATATGTGAACAGGCTATATCTACATATCTTCATGCAAACAGGTTCAAAACCTATATCTATACTTCTACATGTATACAGTATAGTGCATTCATATACAAATAGTGTATTCAATCTGTATATAGTATCATACCATGAGTTTTATATGTGTACAGGCTATATCTATATATCTTCATGCAAACAGGTTCAAACCAATATGTAATCTTCTACATGTATACAGTATAGTGCATTCATATACAGATAGTGTATTCAATCTGTATACAGTATAGTGCATTCATATACACATAGTATATTCAATCGGTATACAGTATAGTGCATTCATATACACATAGTGTATTCAATCTTTATACAGTACAGTGCATTCATATACACATAGTGTATTCAATCTGTTTACAGTATAGTGCATTCATATACACATAGTGTATTCAATCTGTATACAGTATCATACCATGAGTTTTATATGTGTACAGGCTATATCTATATATCTTCCTGCAAACAGGTTCAAAACCAATATCTATACTTCTACATGTATACAGTATAGTGAATTCATATACAGATAGTGTATTCAATTTGTATATAGTATCATACCATGAGTTTTATATGTGTACAGGCTATATCTTTATATCTTCATGCAAACAGGTTCAAAACCAATATCTATACTTCTACATGTATACAGTATAGTGAATTCAATACAGATAGAGTATTCAATTTGTATACAGTATAGTGCATTCATATACAAATAGTGTATTCAATCTGTATACAGTGTAGTGCACTCATATACACATAGTGTATTCAATCTGTATACAGTATCATACCATGAGTTTTATATGTGTACAGGCTATATCTATATATCTTCATGCAAACAGGTTCAAACCAATATGTATACTTCTACATGTATACAGTATAGTGCATTCATATACAGATAGTGTATTCAATCTGTATACAGTATAGTGCATTCATATACACATAGTATATTCAATCGGTATACAGTACAGTGCATTCATATACACTTAGTGTATTCAATCTGCATACAGTATAGTGCATTCATATACAGATAGTGTATTCAATTTGTATACAGTATAGTGCATTCATATACAAATAGTGTATTCAATCTGTATACAGTGTAGTGCATTCATATACACATAGTGTATTCAATCTGTATACAGTATAGTGCATTCATATACACATAGGGTATTCAATCTGAATACAGTATAGTGCATTCATATACACCTAGTGTATTCAATCTGTATACAGTATAGTGCATTCATATACACATAGTGTATTCAATCTGTATACAGTATCATACCATGAGTTTTATATGTGTACAGGCTATATCTATATATCTTCATGCAAACAGGTTCAAAACCAATATCTATACTTCTATATGTATACAGTATAGTGCATTCATATACAGATAGCGTATTCAATCTGTATACAGTATAGTGCATTCATATACACATAGTGTATTCAATCTGAATACAGTATAGTGCACTCATATACACATAGTGTATTCAATCTGTATACAGCATAAGACCATGAGTTTTATATGTGTACAGGCTATATCTACATATCTTCATGCAAACAGGTTCAAAACCTATATCTATACTTCTACATGTATACAGTATAGTGCATTCATATACAGATAGTGTATTCAATCTGTATATAGTATCATACCATGAGTTTTATATGTGTACAGGCTATATCTATATATCTTCATGCAAACAGGTTCAAAACCAATATCTATACTTCTACATGTATACAGTATAGTGCATTCATATACACATAGTTTATTCAATCTGTATACAGTATCATACCATGAGTTTTATATGTGTACAGGCTATATCTATATATCTTCATGCAAACAGGTTCAAAACCAATATCTATACTTCTATATGTATACAGTATAGCTTATTCATATACAGATAGCGTATTCAATCCGTATACAGTATAGTGCATTCAAATACACATACTGTATTCAATCTGAATACAGTATAGTGCACTCATATACACATAGTGTATTCAATCTGTATACAGCATAAAACCATGAGTTTTATATGTGAACAGGCTATATCTACATATCTTCATGCAAACAGGTTCAAAACCTATATCTATACTTCTACATGTATACAGTATAGTGCATTCATATACAAATAGTGTATTCAATCTGTATATAGTATCATACCATGAGTTTTATATGTGTACAGGCTATATCTATATATCTTCATGCAAACAGGTTCAAAACAAATATCTATACTTCGACATGTATCAGTATAGTGCATTCATATACAGATAGTGTATTCAATCTGTATATAGTACCATACCATGAGTTTTATATGGGTACAGGCTATATCTATATATCTTCATGCAAACAGGTTCAAAACCAATATCTATACTTCTACATGTATACAGTATAGTGCATTCATATACACATAGTGTATTCAATCTGTATACAGCATAGTGCATTCATATACAGATAGTGTATTCAATCTGTATACAGTATAGTGTATTCATATACAGATAGTGCATTCATATACAGATAGTGTATTCAATCTGTATACAGTATAGTGCACTCATATACACATAGTGTATTCAATCTGTATACAGCATAAAACCATGAGTTTTATATGTGAACAGGCTATATCTACATATCTTCATGCAAACAGGTTCAAAACCTATATCTATACTTCTACATGTATACAGTATAGTGCATTCATATACAAATAGTGTATTCAATCTGTATATAGTATCATACCATGAGTTTTATATGTGTACAGGCTATATCTATATATCTTCATGCAAACAGGTTCAAAACCAATATCTATACTTCGACATGTATCAGTATAGTGCATTCATATACAGATAGTGTATTCAATCTGTATATAGTACCATACCATGAGTTTTATATGGGTACAGGCTATATCTATATATCTTCATGCAAACAGGTTCAAAACCAAAATCTATACTTCTACATGTATACAGTATAGTGCATTCATATACACATAGTGTATTCAATCTTTATACAGTATAGTGCATTCATATACAGATAGTGCATTCATATACAGATAGTGTATTCAATCTGTATACAGTATAGTGCATTCATATACACATAGTGTATTCAATTTGTATACAGTATAGTGCATTCATAAACACATAGTGTATTCAATTTGTATACAGTATAGTGCATTCATATACAAATAGTGTATTCAATCTGTATGCAGTATAGTGCATTCATATACACATAGTGTATTCAATCTGTATACAGTATAGTGCATTCATATACACATAGTGTATTCAATCTGTATACAGTGTAGTTCATTCATATACACATAGTGTATTCAACCTGCATACAGTATAGTGCATTCATATACACATAGTGTATTCAATCTGTATACAGTATCATACCATGAGTTTTATATGTGTAACGAAACGCCTTGCGAAGCCTCTTCTTACCCTACTTCACTTAAGTAGACTAAGGCTTTTTTCCCTTAACCCTCTTTTACTTTATGCCCTATTAGTTGACCTAGTTAGTTAGCTCTCTAGAAAATATTACAAGCGGAGAGAGCAAGTCTCGGCACGCCCGCTATAAATAGAAACATTTACGATTTGTCAAAAGTCGCCCAAAACGGCCTAAGCCCACCGTCGCTAAAAATAGATTTATTTTTGTCTGTTGGGAATTGCCCGAAATGGCCCGAAACTGCCCGGCCTATTTTTAACAATCGTCCAAATTCGTCCGATACCGCCCGAATTTGTCTGCCTATACCTCTTCACGACGCCCAAAATCGTCCGATACCGTCCGATTTTGCCCGCCTATACCTTAACATTGTCCCGTATGCCTCTCGAGGGACAATGACTAACATATAAAAAGCGACCGCAAACTCCAAAAGGGCAGTCAGATTTGCTCTACCTGTTCCGTGTGTTAACTAAGGCCGCTACCGCTCTTCCGCCGAGCCCGCTACCGCATCTCTTGCAAGCTGCAGAATAAGTACCCCTTAAGTAATCATTAAGTAGCTATTCGATTCCTATTTTTATTACGTCTATGCCTTGAAGTTCGACGTTATTATTATTCAATTAGTTACCCTTAATTATCGTGAACCTCTCTTCTTCATTTACGAACGTTGTTCGAACCCTTTTTCGGCAGCGTTGCCAGACGGTTACAATACACGGCTTTCATTCTTATTTTACGTGTTGTTTTTCGCTTACCGAGTGTACGGGACATTGTGAGTAAAGCGCCGCATTAAATTAATCTTTCCGTATGGGAGACAACATGACAACGTCGTGTACTCCTTTACATCTGGTGGCAGCGGTTTTTGAACTCACTTACAATGTCGCTGTATACGGGTGCTAAGCCTAAAACTAGACGTATTTTCTTTCAAAAATCCAATAAGATTGATAACGCTTCCACGGAACTCTTTGTAACTCCACCTTTCACAGCTGATCTGACTCAGCCTACCACATACACTCCTCTAAATTCTCCTCCTCCTCAGAAAAGACCTACTCGTTCAACGGCAAATTACGTGCCATTAAAACAAGTAGATAACCGCGAGGCCATTTTACGCTCTAAGAAAGTACGCACCCAAAACACCGATAGCGTCAATCTGTCACTGATTACCAGAATTAAAACTACCAGAAATGGTGCAAATTTCTTTACGCCAAAGAAAGTGACAAATCAAACCAATTTATCAATAAGTAGTGAAAGCTCCCACGAAGGCAGTATTAAATCTGATACTATAGATACGGAATCAAGCCCTATTCCCCAAGCCCTACAAATCACGGTAATACCTGAATCACTTAACGCAAACACAACACCCACGATAAGTTCAGAACGTGACGCGACGGACTTCGCAAACGACAGGGTCTTGACGAATAACTCCCCCCCTAACGAAGCTAACACTGATCAGCCAATAAAAAACGTCGGTGTACCAATTAACGAGGTCGCTACACTCCACCAAGACCGGGTAGACAATTATATTATCGAAGAAACGATCTCCACCATAAGTGAAAACACGGCTACAAACAAAGTTCCAAACACAGCTGAACCCTCCCCACCCACTAGCGACTCATTTTTCGAACTAGTCGACCGTGTCACAGGGCATCTTCATATTCCGCCACCGAATACTAGTACCCCCCAGGGAAATATTACCCCAATCACGCTCAACTCCACCACAAACGCCATCAATAATCCCCTACCTTTCACACCGTACGTTGACATCGACAACATTCTCACAGCTCTGGCCCAACACAGCAACGCTATCGGTGGAGACGAAATAAGCCCCGATATCGTAGAATACCCTTTAATAAGAGCATCTGCACATGGAAAAGTGGAACATCACGACGAGGATCGCGATACTACACAAGCAATACACCCATCCACTTCAGCAGGAGCTGAAACGCACACGCCCCGCATACTCTCAAGCCAGTGCGATAATCGCGTGGAAAACAACAGAGCTAGAGAGCATTCCATCCAAACAACAAATCCACCCTCTCCGACAGGCCATCCAGCGTGCATATTTAGGGACGTGCGACCATCTTTCCCACTTTCCACTTCCGCCCCACTTTTTAGATCTATTGCACAAATTGACCAAACTCGTGCAAAAGACAGAATTCACGGAAGCTCAGCAACTCTCGCGACACGAAGTGAACGACCTGACAGTCCTTTTGTGTGCATTTGTGACCTCTGCATTCAACGAAATAAGATCCATTCTCCACTTTGTGGAAATAACGGGTCAATTCGTGAACGTAGCACAGTCGTACATCACAACGCTTCGGAAGGACGCGAGTCCCAAACATACAACACGACAGGGACCACTCCCTCATACAGCCACTCGCAACTCTAACCACAGTTCTGAACGCCAAACACCGGAACGGGATCAAACTATTTTGTACAAGATTCAGCCGACTGATCAAACCGCTGTTCGACCTGAACGACGTCACACCCCTGCCGTCACCTTTGAAGCTCACAATCCAATCCCTCATTTTCCAACTACACACGGACCGGTTTATTACCCTACACAGGAGAAACAAAATCCTCACACTCTCTGGTTTAATTCTGACCGAGCTGACACTCTGAAGCAATCCGACGTATACCCATCTTATCCGGAAGAAGCGAGCTACCAAACTTCAGAGAAAAGCACGTTGAAAGAGGCTTGGGAAAACCCCACCAATCACGCACTCACTAACATCACACGTGACGAAAAAGAAAGCAGGGACCAAGAAGGTTTATTTAACGAAAAAGGAATTCTGAACACGATCAACAAAGAAATGGCATCACCTCCTAATAGTTACCGGAAGAACGATCATCGAAAAGGCAGAGAAGCCATCACAATGCTTAACCAATTGCAAAACTTCTCTGGCAGCCCCGCTGTGCGCTTCGACCGTTGGATAAAACTCTTCGACAACGTCGTAGCAATGTCAAACTGGGACAACGCAGAAATAATCAGTATGCTGTCAACCAAAATGTCAGGCGAAGCATACGACTTACTACAGAACATCTTGGAGTCAAGCGACACTTACGCATACGAAGATATCAAGAAACTCTTCCAAGAAAATTACCATGGTTCCGAAGATATCGATTTTTATCAAAATCATTTCGACGAGATACAGCGAAAGCCGAAAGAAAACATTCTAAATTATGCTTATCGGCTTAAAACGCTATATACGCGCGCCTATCCGTCGACCAATCAGGAAACACCTGAAGAAAAAATAACGCAACTCAGATTACTTCGACAGAAATTTCTGCAAGGACTCGAACCAGAACTCCAAAACATTGTGAAACACAAAACAGTATCAACATTCGAAGAACTCGTATCTATCACGCAGAAGTACGCAAAACGAGTCCAGTCAGATATAATAGAAAAGGACAAAAGGATATTTGTCAATGCGGTGGCTAGTACGCAAAACGAAACGGCTATCCTACAGGCAATCGAAAAACAAAGTGATCACATCAACTCGATCGCATCCTGTCTGAAACTGACAACTACGGAGCCTGCTCGACAAGAAACAAACACATCTCCCGACTGGGGCGACAAAATTGAGCGCTTAACAGACGTCATCACGAACCTCGGTAGCCTTATGCATTCTAGCATGCGTCAAACAAGCGAAATCCGTCAACGAATCAGAAATAACATCAACCATTCCGCGAACCAATCAAGATTCGGCAGTTTCGCAAACCCCACCCCCCAAAATAGCTTCAATCGCCAAGGCCCAACGAATGGATTCCGACAACCATTCAGAAACACTTTTGGTAGATTTAACGAAAATAGCTCAGGTCAACAACCTTTCCAACGAAATAGGCCTACGGAAAATGCCGTTAGATGCTCAAACTGTGGCCTCACTAACCACAGCATAGAAACTTGTTTTCGGTTTTTAAAAAGGCAAACGACACAAGAAACGCCACCTACCTGTTACTCTTGTCAACAAGTAGGGCATTTAGCGAGTTTCTGTCCCGATAAGAAAAACCTAATACGGCCTAACGAAAACAATGTCCCAGCAGACCAGGGAAACGAATAAAGGCCGGCCGTAAAATGGGGTTAACGGAGAATAGGTCATTAAGCCCCGTAATTAATCCTTCAGTCGCAAAAATAACAGCCTTCAGTAAATCAGCAGCCCCTCGACTTTCCGTAAAAATCCATAACGTTTCGTTTAAAGCATTATTCGACACTGGTGCAGCCAGGAGTCTTTTACACATAGATATTTTTAATCAGATAGCGTCGGAACATCAATTAAGTTGCTCTGAGTCCGACGTAGAATTATATGATGTGCACAACAAGAAGTTGTTCACCCTAGGGTTAGTTTCCCTACCAATGGTTTATGGCGCCAATATACTTGATCAAGAGTTTATCGTCACGAACGGTATTTCAGAATCATGTATATTGGGTTTGGACGCCGCAGACAAGCATGAGTTTATTTTTGATGGCCGCTAAACTATATTTCTTGCCCGTGACAAACCGGAAGGTAGTCGGGAAGTTAAACAAGATAGCATGTTACCGACAAACCAAGAGCCAGCGGTAACCAGAGCCATGACTTTGGTTAAAAGGGTGTCAATTGCCCCTAGATCTTCTCAAGTTGTAGAGGCCACATTAAAAGAGCAGGGTGATAAATTAGGCACTAGCGCTCTCTTCTTATTCTCCCAGAGTATGGAATTACCAGAGGGAATATATATAGGCAATTTCGTAAACGCTACGAATGAAAAAGGAAAATATGAGATAGTTATAGAAAACAGTTCTAATATAGCACACACTCTACCTAGAGATAGTTCCCTGGGTGAAGTGGAATTCTCTTGTCAACTGATAGGCAAAGTATCATCAGGTCAAGACTCTACTTCTCTAGAGACTGTTCCTACCGAGGGATGTGTCCCCGAAACAGATGTGGATGTTGACCCACAATATAGGAAACCGTTAGCTGCACTTCTAAATGAATTTACTGATTTATTTGCGACAAAAGATTCTAGTTTGGGAAGCACAGGATTAATAAAACATTTTATTGATACGGAAGGAAAAGGACCTATTCGACTTCGACCCTATCGTACAGGCCAAGGCCAAAAAGAAGAATTAGAAAAACAGATAAAAGAAATGTTACAGGCAAACGTAATAAGGCATTCGACGTCCCCATGGGCAGCCCCTGTAATTTTAGTTGTCAAGAAATCAGGGGAATTGCGCTTTTGCATTGACTATAGGAAATTAAATAATTTAACAAAAAAAGACTCCTATCCACTTCCGAGAATTGATAGCACGCTAGATAGACTATACGGCAAAAAGTTCTTTACGACTTTAGACCTGGCGTCTGGGTATTGGCAGATTGAACTCGAGGAATCTTCTAAAGAAAAAACCGCTTTCATTGTAGAAAACAATCTGTATGAATTTGTTAGGATGCCTTTCGGCTTATGTAACGCACCTGCAACGTTTCAGCGTTTAATGAATCATATTGTTATGGATGTAGCAGGACAAAAAGCTTTAGTTTATTTGGATGACGTCATAATTTTTTTCCGATTCCTTTGAGAGCCATCTGGCGGACATTCGAGAAGTCTTTTCCCTAATAAAAAACGCGGGATTAAAATTAAAATTAAAGAAATGCCAATTTATGAAACAAACAGTTAATTATCTTGAGCATGTTATTTCTACGAACGGTATTGGCCCTGATCCAGCTAAAGTAGAAAAGATAGCTAATTATAAAGTCCCAACATCGGCCGAAGAAGTACGATCGTTTCTGGGCTTAGCTGGATATTATAGACGCTTTATCGAAAATTTTGGTTCTATTGCGCAACCTTTAACCGCGAAAACACACAAGGACGCCTTGAAAAAAATCTTTGTCTGGACTGATAGCGACCAAAAGGCTTTTGAAAAACTCCGTACTTGCTTAATAACCCCCCCACTGCTCGCGTACCCTAATTTCGACCTGGAATTTCTTTTATTCACCGACGCTTGTTATTATGGAATCGGCTCCCTCCTTTCACAAATTCAAGACGGCGTCGAAAAACCAATCGCATACGCAAGTCGTCAACTAAAACCGGCTGAACAGAAGTACGCCACTGTAGAAAAGGAAGCGTTAGCCCTCGTATTCTCCATTAAACATTTCCGCCATTACTTATTGGATAAGCCGTTCACGGTCATCAGCGATCACCAGCCCTTACAGTGATTAGAAGAACAAAAAGACAACAACGGCAGATTAGGCAGATGGGCTATTTTATTAGCCGGTACGAACTACAAAATAAAGTTCCGACCAGGACGCGTGCACCAAAATGCGGACTGTCTGTCTCGCCTCCGCGTCGCCCATATCCGAACAGACAACACACACCCGGACATCCTAGAAAGTCAAGCCGCGGATCCACTAATATGCCAATCTGGGCAAAAGAAATTAGTCTCTAGCAGGTTACAAACGGTGTGCTTTACCGAATCGTAACCCCAACGTCAAAAAGCAGAAGAAATATTTTAAACCCCCAAGTAGTTCTCCCGCTTAGTTTACGTAAAGTAGTTTTAAAACAAATGCACGATGAACCCATTTCCGGTCATTTGGCATATCTTAGGACTTATTTAAAAGTTAAGAATCATTATTACTGGCCCACGATGAGAAAAGACATTAAAGAGTATTGTACGGCTTGCGAAGTCTGTATAGCAAACACAAACTCAACTCTTAGAGCTTTCCTTTTCCCCCATGAGCTAGCGAAATTCCCGTTTCAAGTAATCGGGATAGACTTTTTAGGCCTATCCAACCTGTGTCCCCCAATGGAAACCATTGTATTTGTGTAATCACTGATTATTTCACAAAATACGTGATCGCTGTTGCCTTACCCGATCAAACTGCACGTACTACGGCAGAGTGCGTGTATAAACATGTAGTGTTAGTTCACGACCCTCCACTGGCCATTGTCTCAGATAGAGGAACGAATTTCACGTCCGGATTATTTAAATATTTCTGCAAACAACTAAACATCGAACAAACATTCACCACGGCATACAACCCAGCAAGCAATGGGGAGACGGAGAGATTCAACCGTACCCTAACAACTATGCTACGAAAAGAACTTATTGACGGCCAACATCATAATTGGGAAGACGTGCTGGGTGAAATCTGTTTTGCATACCGGGCATCCGTTCACTCTTCAACCAACGAATCACCTTACTATATGGTGCACGGCCGTGATTGCAATATGCCCATAAACAAAATTTTGGGGGCAGTTCCCGAAGCCGTACCCTCATCAGGCGGTTACGTCGACACACTCCTCGAAAGACTACGTTATAGCTTCCACCGGGCACGAGAAGAGAACGAAAAAGCAAGAGAACGTCAAAGAGAACAATACAACAAAAGGGCGAAAGTGTTCGACTACAAAACAGGAGATCGAGTGCTATTAGACGTTAGAGTTGTGCAAAAAGGTGACAACAGGAAGTTCACCTCCAAATACCGAGGACCTTACCGTGTCGTGAAAGTGTATCCCAATCATACAGTGGATATAGCCGACAACTCATACAACTGCCAATTAGTTCACTGTAACAGACTTAAGCTCTTATACGAAACTATGTTATGGATGGACGAACCATTGCCAGATATGGAACCCTCGGCAGAATCCCGAGACCGATTCCGGAAAAATATCGCTACCCAAACCAGTACCGAAGATCAATTAGGAAGTGAGCACGAGTTCGATCACGAAATCATGGAACCAGACATTAGTGTGGAAAACGTAGAACGGGAAAACAGTGTAGAGGCTCTAACACCATCGAGTGTAACCATGCAAACATTTGATGATACGGTCCCCGTACAAGGGTGTGACACTCTCACGGAAACATGTGTTCCAAGTGACAATCTTCCACGGCTACGCGCCAGGTCAACAATTAGACCAAAGACGCGTCTTATTACCGAAATCTAAGAACCAATAAATAAGCAAATCGAGGTCAAGTGAGGACATAAAAGTTCAGTGCTACATGGAACACGACACCCGTGGGACAATCGGCCGTTTTACAACTGAATGACCTAGGTCAAGTCCGTCTAGAAAAGTTCACGACCTCTACAACACGCCGGCTATTAACAAGAGAACGAGTATATAAGGACATGAAAAACGAACGTCAGATATCCATTTCTGCTTTCCATCCTCAACAAGCAAGATGTCCACCCCACAAGCCATTTCCGATGAAGACTGGAGTCTCATCGAAGACCTTTGGAAGGTGGAGTCGCCTCTCAACGACACCATTGAGCTGGACGACACCATCACGGAGGATGACGAAACCGTCACCTTAGCAGGCTCCCGCATCGAGCAGTACGTGCCCCGCCCCTTGTCCACGGAGCTAGGGCAGTACCTCTCAGACGACGATCTTGACGAATATTTCGTCAGCCGCGATGCTTTTCCGAGCATCACCCACAACCCGGACGGAACTGCAAACTGGGAAAACATTTTCGCCCTCGACCGCTACATCGGTCGTCTCATCCAGCCGGGTGGAGATAACGGACGACAGTGGACACCATTCGGCCTCCCTCCAGCAGCGTGTCCACCACTGTCGTACAGCCGGAGATCGACCATGGAACTCCAGCCACCGAGAGCAACCCCTTCCCCAACGTTAATCATGGACCCTTCGCGTCCGGACTGGACGCCTAACAGGGAGATCCTTTTTATGTTCTCTGCTTTGATTTTTGCCATGCTTCTGTTTTCATTGTATGAACCATGATTTTTTTTTGTGTTTTTAAATAAATCTTTTCCTTGAAAAAATAAAAAACCCCTCTAAGATTTTTTTGTCTTAACAAAATCCAAAACAAAAAAAAAACACAAAAAAAAAAACAAAACAAAAACATAAACAAAAAAAAACAAACAAAAAAAAACAAACAAACAAACAAACGAAAGGAAACAAAACAAATAACTAAAAGAAAAAAAAAATAACAAAAATAACAAAACAAAACAAAAAGAATAAAAATATAATATGATATAATAAAATATAATGGCTTTCCAAACCACGTGACAGCGGCAACCAATCACAGGATGCGCACGCCGCGAAAGCCCGCCCACAAAAACCCCTTGCGTTTTTATATATATAGTACATAGTATATAGTATAGTAGGTATATATATCGTCTTCCGCCTTCCATCTCCCTTCTCTATACTATCCTTGTTCACCTTGCCTTTCCCGACTCCCACCATTTAAAATTCTTTCCCGCGCACATATTCCGGGGAAACGCCCCAGGCAACAATATGGTGCGCCCTCTATGACATTCTTCCCATTCTATACACACAACTATATGGCCCCACGCGCATTGCTTCTTCACACCCCCACTATGAACGATAAACCACCCGCCATAATTCCATCCTAATCCCGCGTGACACGACGGTCACGCAGACTATCCCCCATCCCTTAATAGCTCAGGATGCCCCAGATAGAAATGGATAAGACCCCAACAGCCATACCAACCAATAGGCTACACTACCAGCTACTCCTATGCTTTAGCCCCCCCAACCCCACTCCTTACCTCTCTGCACGCTCCCGCTTTAGCACAACGCTTATTCCTCGTATAAACAATCGCTAAACGAACTCCCACCAAAACCCCCTCCCTCCCACCCACAATTTAGGATGCTACGAATATAAGCGGATGCAAATAACCTTCATCCGCGCACGCTACGGCAGTCTATATCCGCGCACGCTACGTCTCCCACTTCTTCCTCAATTTTTAGGTTTCATCCATTTTTCTCCATCGCCCCACTCCCCCGCGACAACGCCATGTTTCCCCCTATAACTCCCCTTATCCGACCACCTCCTAATAATGCTTGTTTTCCCATATAATATAGGATGCTTAAGATATAGATAGATAAATATGTTCGGCCATACAACGGCATAGCTATTTACGGTCCATATGCGATGTATGCCTCATTGTTCCCCTCGTATATGTCAAATTTCCTAACACTATAAGTGTATTACAAAAAAAAACATTTACTGCCTGGACTTCGGTAGTAAATCGTGGTTTTTATGATTACCGTAGATCATGCCGATCCTCATCACGCTACTTCTACTACTTTCCTCGACAAACGCATTCCAGATCACGACATGCGATTGCGCCAAGCCAAGCGGAGTCGGACTTCTCCAATTTTCCGATGGCTCCTGCGAACCTGCCACACAAATCTCGAAAACAAAAGTCGACTATCGAGTGATGACCGACAAAAAGGCAGCCATTAATTTTCCGGGATACATCTGTGGCCGATGGAAAGCAATCAAGCACATCACGATCAATTTCGTAGGACAAGTTATTATCGTCCCGGAACGTATCGCTATGGAAACAACAGCAGTAGAGTGCGATATCATGAGACAGTCGAGACGATGCAACGAAAGTCCAATGATGAAGTCAGAAAATAAATGGGTATTCAACCAAGAGCCTGAGGACGTCGGATACTGGCTAAGAACCATCACCGTGGTCACGATCAACTGCATGTTAGAAGAAGTTGTTCTCTCACGGATCGACGAAGGAGATATTATAAACACGCCATTAGGAAAAGCAAACGTATCTCATGGATCCCTATCTCATAACCATCTTACATTGTTTTGGATCGACACCAATGGGAAACCCACTGATATCGCCACCCGACAATTAGAAAAAGGTGTAGGATTCTGGTACGAATCCTCAACAAATGGCACTTGGATCCTCCAAGACGACTCTAAACAATTGGACTTTCACGTACGATTGATGCCACGCTGTCAAACCGTGAAATGCGACAAAAAGATAGACAGCTGGACCGTGTTTGGAGATAACCATTTGTTCATCATCAAATATCCACTGGGATCAGCCGCGGTTACCGTACCGTCCGTCATCAAAGATATTGTGCCCAGAAACAACGAATCATTGGACATCAACATCCGACAAAACGCAAAGATTCAGTATCTGGAAGACGCCGCCATCCGCCACGAGAATGAGCTTATCCGCATCATACAGAGCATGCAGTGCGACCAGCGACGTGCTAAACACGCACAAGCTGTGTCAACGGCCCAATACAACGGATGGTTGGCAGCCGCACAGCTTGGTCTTCGGCAATGCGTAAAACTAATCGCTACCGGGAACATTGTGTCAGCCCTACAATGCACCGCTACGACTGTCAACTTCACGACGGAGACAACAAATTGTGGACCTCAACCGCGGTTTAACAATTTCACGATCGGTCGGTCAGGCTGGGAACTCACAGCTTTCACGCCATGTTACTGGGCTGGAGGAATCGTGAATTTCAACGACAAACCTCACGCCTACCGCAATAACACGTGGCAACTGGTCGAAGCATCAGTCGTCATCCCTCAACGTGATTTAGCCGACGCATTCCGATACCAAGACGTAAATTTCTTCGAATACCAACATCAAACCGATCCCGCTTACACGGAGGCGCAGATTAGCCCGATGGATATCATGGCCGATATTACAGCCTCCATGAATGAACACTCCATGACTGGTCCCAATCAAATTGCAGGAACATCGTCCATCGTTGTATCTGCCGCCGAAAAAGCAGGTCTCGGAACCTTTACCAATTGGTTCGAGAATTTTAAAGTCTACTCATTCATCGTACTACTCATCGCTATCTTCCTACTCATCGCTCGCGCTTGTTACGCTCTTGGATTTTGTGGCTTGATATGGAAATGTTGTTGTAAACCTCCACGCCCCCCACCTACTGCAGTTTATCAAGCAAGGAGCAGCCGATCCGCAGGCCCCTGAGTTTCGTTTGGATTGCGGGACGCAATCTGGCATGACGAAGAGCGATGTAACGAAACGCCTTGCGAAGCCTCTTCTTACCCTATTTCGTTTAAGTAGACTAAGACTTTTTTCTCTTAACCCTCTTTTACTTTATGCCCTATTAGTTGACCTAGTTAGTAAGCTTTCTAGAAAATATTACAAGCGGAGAGAGCAAGTCTCGGCACGCCCGCTATAAATGAAACATTTACGATTTGTCAAAAGTCGCCCAAAACGGCCTAAGCCCGCCGTCGCTAAAAATAGATTTATTTTTGTCTGTTGGGAATTGCCCGAAATGGCCCGAAACTGCCCGGCCTATTTTTAACAATCGTCCAAATTCGTCCGATACCGCCCGAATTTGTCTGCCTATACCTCTTCACGACGCCCAAAATCGTCCGATACCGTCCGATTTTGCCCGCCTATACCTTAACATTGTCCCGTATGCCTCTCGAGGGACAATGACTAACATATAAAAAGCGACCGCAAACTCCAAAAGGGCAGTCAGATTTGCTCTACCTGTTCCGTGTGTTAACTAAGGCCGCTACCGCTCTTCCGCCGAGCCCGCTACCGCATCTCTTGCAAGCTGCAGAATAAGTACCCCTTAAGTAATCATTAAGTAGCTATTCGATTCCTATTTTTATTACGTCTATGCCTTGAAGTTCGACGTTATTATTATTCAGTTAGTTACCCTTAATTATCGTGAACCCCTCTTCTTCATTTACGAACGTTGTTCGAACCCTTTTTCGGCAGCGTTGCCAGACGGTTACAATACACGGCTTTCATTCTTATTTTACGTGTTGTTTTTCGCTTACTGAGTGTACGGGACATTGTGAGTAAAGCGCCGCATTAAATTAATCTTTCCGTATGGGAGACAACATGACAACGTCGTGTACTCCTTTACATATGTGTACAGGCTATATCTATACATCTTCATGCAAACAGGTTCAAAACAAATATCTATACTTCTACATGTATACAGTATGGTGCATTCATATACAGATAGTGTATTCAATCTGTGTACAGTATCATACCATGAGTTTTATATGTGTACAGGCTATATCTATATATCTTCATGCAAACAGGTTCAAAACCAATATCTATACTTCTACATGTATACAGTATAGTGAGTTCATAAACACATAGTGTATTAAATCTGTATACAGTATAGTGCATTCATGTACACATAGTGTATTCAATCTGTATACAGTATAGTGCATTCATATACACATAGTGTATTCAATCTGTATACAGTATAGTGCATTCATATACACATAGTGTATTAAATCTGTATACAGTATAGTGCATTCATGTACACATAGTGTATTCAATCTGTATACAGTATAGTGCATTCATATACACATAGTGTATTCAATCTGTATACAGTATAGTGCATTCATATACAGATAGTGTATTCAATCTGTATACAGTATAGTGCATTCATATACAGATAGTGTATTCAATCTGTATACAGTATCATACCATGAGTTTTATATGTGTACAGGCTATATCTATATTTCTTCACGCAAACAGGTTCAAAACCAATATTTATACTTCTACATGTATACAGTATAGTGGATTCATATACACAGAGTGTATTCAATCAGTATACAGTATAGTGCATTCATATAAATAAAGTGTATTCAATCAGTATACAGTATAGTGCATTCATATAAACATAGTGTATTCAATCTGTATACAGTTTAGTGCATTCATATACAGACAGTGTATTCAATCTGTATACAGTATAGTGCATTCATATACACATAGTGTATTCAATCTGTATACATTATAGTGCATTCATATACACATAGTGTATTCAATCTGTATACAGTATAATGCATTCATATACACATAGTGTATTCAATCTGTATACAGTGTCATACCATGAGTTTTATATCTGTACAGGCTATATCTATATATCTTGATGCAAACAGGTTCAAAACCAATATCTATACTTCTACATGTAAACAGTATAGTGCATTCATATACAGATAGTGTATTCAATCTGTATTCATAGTGCATTCATATACACATAGTGTATTCAATCTGTATACAGTATCATATTATGAGTTTTATATGTGTCCAGGCTATATCTATATATCTTCATGCAAACAGGTTCAAAACCAATATCTATACTTCTACATGTATACAGTATAGTGCATTCATATACAGTATAGTGCATTCATATACAGATAGTGTATTCATACCATGAGTTTTATATGTGTACAGGCTATATCTATATATCTTCATGCAAACAGGTTCAAAACCTATATCTATACTTCTACATGTATACAGTATAGTGCATTCATATACAGTATAGTGCATTCATATACAGATAGTGTATTCGTACCATGAGTTTTATATGTGTACAGGCTATATCTATATATCTTCATGCAAACAGGTTCAAAACCAATATCTACAGTTCTAAATGTATACCGTATAGTGCATTCATATACAGATACTGTATTCAATCTGTGTACAGTATCATACCATGAGTTTTATATGTGTACAGGCTATATCTATATATCTTCATGCGAACATATGCAAAACCAATATCTATACTTCTACATGTATACAGTGTAGTGCATTCATATACAGATAGTGTATTCAATCTGTATACAGTATAGTGCATTCATATACACGTAGTGTATTCAATCTGTATACAGTATAGTGCATTCATATACACATAGTGTATTCAATCTGTATACAGTATAGTGCATTCATATACACATAGTATATTCAACCTGTATCGAGTATCATACCATGAGTTTTATATGTGTACAGGCTATATCTATATATCTTCATGTAAACAGGTTCAAAACCAATATCTATACTTCTACATGTATACAGTATAGTGCATTCATATACAGATAGTGTATTCAATCTGTACACAGTATCATACCATAAGTTTTATATGTGTACAGGCTGTATCTATATATCTTCATGCAAACAGGTTCAAAACCAATATCTATACTTCTACATGTATACAGTATAGTGCATTCATATACACATAGTGTATTCAATCTGTAAGAGTTTAGTGCATTCATATACAGATAGTGTAATCAATCTGTAAACAGTATAATACCATGAGTTTTATATGTGTACAGGCTATACCTATATATCTTCATACAAACAGGTTCAAAACCAATATCTATACTTATGTATACAGTATAGTGCATTCATATACACATTGTGTATTCAATCTGTGTACAGTATAGTGCATTCATATACAGATAGTGTATTCAATCTGTATACAATATCATATCATGAGTTTTATATGTGTACAGGCTATATCTATATATCTTCGTGCAAACAGGTTTAAAACCAATATCTATACTTTCTAAATGTATACAGTATTGTGCATACTTCTACATGTATACAGTATAGTGCATTCATATACAGATAGTGTATTGAATCTGTATACAGTATCACACCATGAGTTTTATATGTGTACAGGTTATATCTAAATATCTTCGTGCAAACAGGTTCAAAACCAATATCTATACTTCTACATGTATACAGTATAGTGCATTCATATACAGATAGTGTATTCAATCTGTATACAGTATCATACCATAAGTTTTATATGTGTACAAGCAAAATCTATATATCTTCATTCATAGTGCATTCATATACAGATAGTGTATTCAATCTGTATACAGTATCACACCATGAGTTTCACATGTGTACAGGCTATATCTATATATGTTAAAGGAAGTGGCTAAGTCAAACCTGTATTCTCCCTAATTCCCCCCCTTTTCGTATGGGCGAAAGTTAAGTGGGATACTTTTTAGTACTTCCCACACGAACGCTGACTTGGGGGGTTAGGGAACTACCTCGCCGTCACTTGAATCTGAGCAATCTCTGTGTTTAGGACATCTTTGTGTAATTCTCTCTCAGGTATGGTTCTCCATTATATAATGTTGTACAATGTGTGTGACTTATGTGTCTATCTATGCTTGATAATGTGAATAATACAGGCACTAGACCTTGTGGAAGTCTAGCCTTCTTTTACAGGTTATGGGCCCAGGTCCACGCTTTATGCCTGCTCATTAACCCTGTCTCTTATTCTCTATCAGTCATAATAAACCCCAACTTACAAAAAAAATAAAAACGAGTATCATGGCCAGTGCTGGAAGTTCTGGATTTGAAATGAGGAGCATCGCCAAGTTGAATGGAAAGAACTGGTCGTCCTGGAGGTTTGGAGACACCTTGCTGCTAGAAAAGAACAAGTTGATGCGAGTAGTACAGAAAGTGGACACCAAACCAACACAGGTATTAATTGAAAACAATGTGCTTGTTCTGAACTCTAGAACCCAGCCTTGCTAGCAAGATGTGTGCCTTAATCTGATGCAGACGGTATTAAAAAAAAAACGAAAGAATATGGTTATTCTATCAAACACATAAAAGAATATGGTTATTCTACGTTGGACGTGTAAGGTATACACAAAAGAATATGGTTATTCTACGTGTAAGGCATACACAAAAGAATATGGTTATTCTACGTGTAAAGCATACCCAAAAGAATATGGTTATTCTACGTGTAAGGCATACATAAAAGAATGTGGTTATTCTACGTTAGATGTGTAAAAGGGATACACAAAACAATATGACAATTTCTGTAAATCTAACAATCGTACTGATCTTTGATAGATCGAGACTGATGACGTGATAACCAACCAAGCCCTCATTGACGCCTGGGATATGAAAGATATAGAAGCAAGAACCGTCATATACTGCAATGTGGAGCCAGATTTCCAAGTACTCATCGAAGGATGCTCAACTTCGGCTGCAATGTGGGTCCGGTTGCTGTTACAATTTGCTCAGGCAGCCGCTGCCAACGCAAACCTGCTTCTAGGCAAGTTTTTTTACTACAAATATGACAAAGAACACAGTGTACTGAGTCACATCACGAGACTGTCAAGCCTAGCCAAGGAACTGCGCAATCTCAACTCACCGGTAACGGAGCAACAGTTAATCATGAGAACGCTGTATTCATTGCCACCCAGCTATCGCCCGTTCCAATCGTCTTGGCTGAGTGTTCCAGTTGCTGAGCATACTCTACTGAATCTAACCTCGAGACTTGTCGCCGAAGAGGCCATGAACAGAGCAATCAACAATGGTGAAATGGATCCAGCTGATATTGTGTTCTTCGCTGGCAAGTCACGACAGACGTCCGCATCGTCCAGCTCAATTGAGGAGACAGCAATGTCTGCCAGAGGCAGGTACAACAATTACAGACAAGGAGTAAGAGGCTACCGTGGGCGTGGAGGAGCCTATCGGGGACACAAACATGACTACGGAAGTCGGCACTCTAGCGGGAACGGATCCACCATCATTTGCTATTCGTGTGATCAGTCTGGTCATAAAGCTCACAATTGTCCTCAGAGAACGAAGAAAGAAAGCATCAGAGAAATGACAACTTCAACAAAAATCGCACGTCGTTCGGATGTGTCTCAAGCTCACTCTGCCTCGTGGCCAAGCAACCACATTGTTTTTATGCTGATTCTGCAGCATCAAACCACATGACAGACAAACGAGAATTCTTCACCACCTTCAAGGAAATCCCACCCGGAACCTAGAAGGTAACGGGAATCGGAGGTTTGGAGCTACGTGCTGTGGGCAAAGGCAACATTGATGTCGTTTCGACTTTCAACGGAGAAGAAATCAGAGGCACCTTCCATGACGTCTTGTATGTACCCAACCTGAAAGTCAACCTTTTCTCTTTAGGTACAGCCACTGAGTCTGGTTTAGAAGTGCACTTCAAAGGCACAAAGGCATTTTTCTGCAAAGGCGACGTTACCGTCATGATTGGAGAAAGATTTGGAGATTCTCTCTATGTGCTGCATGTAACTCCAGTCAACTATAAACATGGAGGGGATTTTGCCGCTGCTGCCTCATCGATTGTCCCAATTCAATTACTACACCAACGCTTCGCTCACACTAACTGCAGAGACGTGCGAAGAACTATTCAACTGAAAGCCGTCAAAGATGTAAACCTTGATCCTGAACAAGCCAATACTACTGATCCCTGTGGTGGATGCCTCTATGGGAAAATGCACCGTGTGCCCTTCCCGACTGAAGGAAGAGACAGAGCTAAAAGTGTAGGTGATCTAATTCATGGTGACCTGGGCATGGTCAGTGTCCCGACACCAGAAGGACACAAATACTACTCCTTGCTGAAAGACGACTTCAGCGAATACACCGACACTAAGCTATTAAAGAAGAAGAGTGACGTCTCTGCACACGTCGTTGAGTTCTGCAAAATAATCAAAACCCAAACTGGCCGACCTGTCAAAGTGATTAGAACGGATCAAGGTACCGAATGCCGCGGAGAACACTTCGATAAATGGAAACGTGAATCAGGCCTCATTCACCAAACAACCTGCCGTTACAACCCACAACAAAATAGCGTCAGTGAAAGGGCCAACAGGACCCTGATTGAAGGAGTACGATGCTCCATGTATGATGTCACAAACAATCAACGCCCAAACACCAGCATAACAGTTCAGGAATTGTGGGGGGAGTTTTTGCTCGCCACAGTTTACGTCAGAAATCGTGTTGTGTCTGCCAAAAACAAGACTACACCCTACGAGAAATTCTTTGAAAAGAAATCGTCGGTCGGAAACTTTAGAGTCCTTGGGTGTGAAGCTAAAGTCTTAATCCCAAACGAAACTCGATCCAAAATTGATCCGACGTGTGTAACTGGGTGGTTCGTTGGCTTCTGCAACAACATTAAAGGTTGGCGAGTATGGATTCCACATCTGAGAAAAGTTGTCGTCTCACGGGACGTCAAGTTTAATGAAACTCGGTTCATCGGTGATGAAAATGTGAACTCAAACAAAGAATCGAAGCACAACCCGTGCGAACCATTTCGCATCGTAATGGATGTAATGAATATTGAGCAGCAAATCCCGGTAAACCAAGAGGAGGCGGATGCAGTTATGCAACATGAAGAAGGAAATCAAGAACATGCACAAGGTGCTCAGCGTGTCAACAATGATGAAAATATTGCTGAAGATCAAGAAAGAATTATTCAAGGAGAGACGATTCTTCAAGACAATCTCGACGCTAACCAACATGAATTAGCTCATGTTGAAGTTGCAGAAGACGTCCCTACCATCCCAGAAGAACTTCCAGCAAACGAAGGCCACGACTACCGCCGAACCAGATCAGGTCAGATATACCTCAAATACCGTAGGTCACTCGGCCTAGCTGCGTCAAGTTCCGAATCGAGCCCAACTGTTCATTCTGAACTAAACGTTGATGAACCGCAAAGCTATCATGAAGCTCAGCAATCAAAATTTTCAAAAGAATGGATGGCTGCCTTCAAGGAGGAGTATGACGCACAAATCGCCAACGAGTCGTGGATACTGGTATCTCCGTCTGAGCTGTCCCCTGGAACCAAACCAATCGGCCACAAATGGATCGGTAAATTCAAACCGGGATATGGTGATGTCCCTTCAAGGTTCAAAGGTCGCCTCACCGCAGTAGGTTGCAGTCAACGTCCAGGCATCGACTACGGCGATGTGTACGCTGCCGTCCCCAGACTCGAATCATTTCACTTATTTGCGTCGATCGTTGCCAGTGAACACTTAGAAACAGTACAAATCGACATAAAAACAGCATTCCTTAACGCCTCGCTGGATTGTCCTATTTACATGACGCAGCCAGAAGGATTTCGTGTACCAGGAAAAGAAGATTGGCCCGTGCTGTTAAAGAAGGCGCTCTACGGAACAAGCCCCTTTGCTCTGGGGCAAGACCTTCAAAAAGAAAGTAGAAAACGCCGGATTCAAAGCGCTGAATTCTGATGGTTGTGTGTATATCCGCGTAAACGAAGGTGAATACTCTATACTCATCGTTTATGTCGACGATGTGATCTACGCAACTAACAAAAAGGACACGATTCAGCCGTTCATCAAGTTTCTGTCAAGTGACTTCCAAATTCGCAATCTTCCGCCCACGAGATTTCTAGGCCTTAACATGGAGAGGGATAGGTCGACCGGACAGATTTTCGTTTCCCAACAACACACCATTCTCAGTCTGCTTGAAAAATTTGGAATGTCGAACTGTAATCCTATTTCAACACCGGCTGACCCCAACGCCAGACTAAGTGCTCATATGGTACCCGCGGACGAGGGAGAGAAGATCGACATGGACAAGATACCGTAAAGCTCAGTTGTTGGCGCGCTACTATATCTTTCCAGTGCAACACGGCCTGACATATCCTATGCTGTCGGACAGACAGCCAAATACTGTGCATCCCCTTTACTCGCTCATTGGAAAGCAGTAAAGCGAATTTTCAGGTACCTAAAAGGAACATCTGATCTTGGATTCTAGATCGGCGGAAGCAGCGAAGGTGTAGTAGGGTACACCGATGCAGATTTTGGTGGCGACCTCGACAACAGGAAATCCACGTCCGGAAGCATCTACTTTCTGCGAGGTGGGCCGGTGTCTTGGTCCAGTCGGAAGCAAACATCCACAGCTACGTCGACGAACCACAGCGAATACAACGCTCTATCGGACGCAGAAAAGGATGCTGTGTGGCTGGGGCCCTTCCACGCCGAAGTTAGCCCACCAAAAAAAGGAGCACCGGCCGAACCCCTTCCTGTACCAATATACTGTGATAACCAAAGCGCAGTCAAACTTGTTAAAAACCCCGAGTTCCACAGAAGAACAAAACACTTCGAGATTGCGACGCACTTCATCCGAGAATTACAAGAGAAGGGACGCATAACAGTTGTCGAAGTCGAAGGCACGAATCAACTAGCTGATCTGTTCACCAAGCCCCTTACAGAGGATCACTTCGTCAATTGACGTAAACGCTTTGGGATGGGAATTTTTCCGAAAAAGGGTTTGAGGGAGAGTATTAAAGGAAGTGTCTAAGTCAAACCTGTATTCTCCCTAATTCCCCCCCCCCCTTTTCGTATGGGCGAAAGTTAAGTGGGATACTGTTTAGTACTTCCCACACGAACGGTGACATGGGGGGTTAGGGAATTACCTCGCCGTCACTTGAATCTGAGCAATCTCTGTGTTTAGGACATCTTTGTGTAATTCTCTATCAGGTATGGTTCTCCTTTATATGATGTTGTACAATGTGTGTGACTTATGTGTCTAGCTATGCTTGATAATGTGAATAATACAGGTACTAGACCTTGTGGAAGTCTAACCTTCTTTTACAATATATCTTCATGCAAACAGGTTCAAAACCAATATCTATACTTCTACATGCATACAGTATAGTGCATTCATATACAGATAGTGTATTCAATCTGTATACAGTATCATACCATGAGTTTTATATGTGTACAGGCTATACCTATATATCTTCATGCAAACAGGTTCAAAACCAATATCTTACTTCTACATGTACACAGTATAGTGCATTCATATACAGATAGTGTATTCAATCTGTATAAAGTATCATACCATGAGTTTTATATTTGTACAGGCTATATCTATATATCTTCATGCAAACAGGTTCAAAACTAATATCTATACTTCTACATGTATACAGTATAGTGCATTCATATAAAGATAGTGTATTCAATCTGTTAACAGTATCATACCATGACTTTTATATGTGGACAGGCTATATCTATATATCTTCATGCAAACAGGTTCAAAACCAATATCTATACTTCTTCATGTATACAGTATAGTGCATTCATATACACATAGTGTGTTCAATCTGTATACCGACAGTGCTTTCATATACAGATAGTGTATTCAATCTATATACAGTATCATACCATGAGTTTTATATGTGTACAGGCTATATGTATATATCTTCATGCAAACAGGTTCAAAACCAATATCTATACTCCTACATGCATACAGTAAAATGCCTTCATATACAGATAGTGTATTCAATCTGTATACAGTATCATACCATGAGTTTTATATGTGTACAGGCTATATCTATATATCTTCATGCAAACAGGTTGAAAACCAATATCTATACTTCTACATGTATACAGTATAGTGCATTCAGATACAGATAGTTTATTCAATCTGTATACAGTATCATACCATGAGTTTTATATGAGTACAGGCTATATCTACATATCTTCATGCAAACAGGTTCAAAACCAATATCTATACTTCTACATGTATACAGTATAGTGCATTCATATACAGATAGTGTATTCAATCTGTATACAGTATCATACCATGAGTTTTATATGTGTACAGGCTAAATCTATATATCTTCATGCAAACAGGTTCAAAACCAATATCTATACTTCTACATCTATACAGTATAGTGCATTCATATACACATTGTGTATTCATCTGTATACAGTATCATACCATGAGTTTTGTATGTGTACAGGCTAAATCTATATATCTTCATGCAAACAGGTTCAAAACCAATGTCTATACTTCTACATGTACACAGTATAGTTCATTTATATACACATAGTGTATTCAATCTGTATACAGTATCATACCATGAGTTTTATATGTGTACAGGCTATATCTATATATCTTCATGCAAACACGTTCAAAACCAATATCTATACTTCTACATGTATACAGTATAGTGCATTCATATACAGATAGTGTATTCAATCTGTATACAGTATCATACCATGAGTTTTATAAGTGTACAGGCTATATCTATATATCTTCATGCAAACAGATTCAAAACCAATATCTATACTTCTACATGTATATAGTATAGTGCATTCATATACAGATAGTGTATTCAATCTGTATACAGTACAGTGCATTCATATAGAGATAGTGTATTCAATCTGTAAACAGTATCATACAATGAGTTGTATATGTGTACAGGCCATATCTATATATCTTCATGCAAACAGGTTCAAAACCAAAATCTATACTTCTACATGTATACAGTATAGTGCATTCATATACAGATAGTGTATTCAATCTGTATACAGTATCATACCATGAGTTTTATATGTGTACAGGCTTTATCTACATATCTTCATGCAAACAGGTTCAAAACCAATATCTATACTTCTACATGTATACAGTATAGTGCATTCATATACAGATAGTGTATTCAATCTGTAAACAGTACAGTGCATTCATATACAGATAGTGTACTCAATCTGTAAACAGTATCATACAATGAGTTGTATATGTGTACAGGCTATATATATATATTTTCATGCAAACAGGTTCAAAACCAATATCTATACTTCTACATGTATTCAGTATAGTGCTTTCATATACAGATAGTGTATTCAATCTGTATACAGTATCATACCATGAGTTTTATATGTGTACAGGCTATATCTATATATCTTCATGCAAACAGGTTCAAAACCAATGTCTATACTTCTACATTTATACAGTATAGTTCATTTATATACACATAGTGTATTCAATCTGTATACAGTATCATACCATGAGTTTTATATGTGTACAGGCTATATCTATATATCTTCATGCAAACAGGTTCAAAACCAATATCTATACTTCTAAATGTATACAGTATAGTGCATTCATATACACAAAGTGTATTCAATCTGTATACAGTAAAGTGCATTCATATACAGAGAGTGTACTCAATCTGTAAACAGTATCATACCATGAGTTTTATATGTGTACAGGCTATATCTATATATCTTCATGCAAACAGGTTCAAAACCAATATCTACATTTCTACATGTATACAGTATAGTGCATTCATATACAGATAGTGTATTCAATCTGTATACAGTAGAGTGCATTCATATACACATAGTGTATTCAATCTGTATACAGTATCATACCATGAGTTTTATATGTGTACAGGCTATATCTATATATCTTCATACAAACAGGTTCAAAACCAATATCTATACTTCTACATGTATACAGTATAGTTCATTCATATACAGATATTGTATTCAATCTGTATACAGTATCATACAATGAGTTTCATATGTGTACAGGCTATATCTATATATCTTCATGTAAACAGGTTCAAAAACAATATCTATACTTCTACATGTATACAGTATAGTGCATTCATATACAGATAGTGTATTCAATCTGTATACAGTATCATACCATGAGTTTTATATGTGTACAGGCTATATTTATATATCTTAATGCAAACAGGTTTAAAACCAATATCTATACTTCTACATGTATACAGTATAGTGCATTCATATACAGATAGTGTATTCAATCTGTATACGGTATCATACCATGAGTTGTATATGTATACAGGCTATATATCTTCATGCAAACAGGTTCAAAACCAATGTCTGTACTTCTACATGTATACAGTATAGTGCATTTACATACAGATAGTGTATTCAATCTGTCTACAGTATCATACCATGACTTTTATATGTGTACAGGCTATATCTATATATCTTCATGCAAACAGGTTCAAAACCAATATCTATACTTCTACAAGTATACAGTATAGTGCATTCATATACAGATAGTGTATTCAATCTGTATACAGTATCATACCATGAGTTTTATATGTGTACAGGCTATATCTATATATCTTCATGCAACAGGTTCAAAACCAATATCTATAATCCTAAATGTATACAGTATAGTGCATTCATATACAGATAGTGTATTCAATCTGTATACAGTATCATACCATTTGTTTTATATGTGTACAGGCTATATCTATATATCTTGATGCAAATAGGTTCAAAACGAATATCTATACTTCAACATGTATACAGTATAGTGCATTCATATACACAAAGTGTATTCAATCTGTATACAGTATAGTGCATTCATATACAGATAGTGTATTCAATCTGTAAAGAGTATCATACCATGAGTTTTATATGTGTACAGTCTATATCTATATATCTTCATGCAAACAGGTTCAAAACCAATATCTATACTTCTACATGTATACAGTATAGTGCATTCATATACAGATAGTGTATTCAATCTGTATACAGTATCATACCATGAGTTTTATATGTGTAGAGGCTATATCTATATATCTTCATGCAAACAGGTTCAAAACCAATGTCTATACTTCTACATGTATACAGTATAGTGCATCCATATACAGATAGTGTATTAAATCTGTATACAGTATCATACCATGAGTTTTATATGTGTACAGGCTATATCTATATATCTTCATGCAACAGGATCAAAACCAATATCTATAATCCTTAATGTATACAGTATAGTGCATTCATATACAGATAGTGTATTAAATCTGTATACAGTATCATACCATTAGTTTTATATGTGTACATGCTATATCTGTATATCTTCATGCAAACAGGTTCAAAACCAATATCTATACTTCTACATGTATACAGTATAGTTCATTCATATACAGATATTGTATACAATCTGTATACAGTATCATACAATGAGTTTCATATGTGTACAGGCTATATTTATATATCTTCATGTAAACAGGTTCAAAAACAATATCTATACTTCTACATGTATACAGTATAGTGCATTCATATACAGATAGTGTATTCAATCTGTATACAGTATCATACCATGAGTTTTATATGTGTACAGGCTATATTTATATATCTTAATGCAAACAGGTTTAAAACCAATATCTATACTTCTACATGTATACAGTATAGTGCATTCATATACAGATAGTGTATTCAATCTGTATACGTATCATACCATGAGTTGTATATGTATACAGGCTATATTCTTCATGCAAACAGGTTCAAAACCAATGTCTGTACTTCTACATGTATACAGTATAGTGCATTTACATACAGATAGTGTATTCAATCTGTCTACAGTATCATACCATGACTTTTATATGTGTACAGGCTATATCTATATATCTTCATGCAAACAGGTTCAAAACCAATATCTATACTTCTACAAGTATACAGTATAGTGCATTCATATACAGATAGTGTATTCAATCTGTATACAGTATCATACCATGAGTTTTATATGTGTACAGGCTATATCTATATATCTTCATGCAACAGGTTCAAAACCAATATCTATAATCCTAAATGTATACAGTATAGTGCATTCATATACAGATAGTGTATTCAATCTGTATACAGTATCATACCATGAGTTTTATATGTGTACAGGCTAAATCTATATATCTTGATGCAAATAGGTTCAAAACGAATATCTATACTTCAACATGTATACAGTATAGTGCATTCATATATACAAAGTGTATTCAATCTGTATACAGTATAGTGCATTCATATACAGATAGTGTATTCAATCTGTAAAGAGTATCATACCATGACTTTTATATGTGTACAGTCTATATCTATATATCTTCATGCAAACAGGTTCAAAACCAATATCTATACTTCTACATGTATACAGTATAGTGCATTCATATACAGATAGTGTATTCAATCTGTATACAGTATCATACCATGAGTTTTATATGTGTACAGGCTATATCTATATATCTTCATGCAAACAGGTTCAAAACCAATGTCTATACTTCTACATGTATACAGTATAGTGCATTCATATACAGATAGTGTATTCAATCTGTATACAGTATCATACCATGAGTTTTATATGTGTACAGGCTATATCTATATATCTTCATGCAACAGGATCAAAACCAATATCTATAATCCTTAATGTATACAGTATAGTGCATTCATATACAGATAGTGTATTCAATCTGTATACAGTATCATACCATGAGTTTTATATGTGTACATGCTATATCTGTATATCTTCATGCAAACAGGTTCAAAACCACTATCTATACTTCTACATGTATACAGTATAGTTCATTCATATACAGATATTGTATTCAATTAGTATACAGTATCATACAATGAGTTTCATATGTGTACAGGCTATATCTATATATCTTCATGTAAACAGGTTCAAAAACAATATCTATACTTCTACATGTATACAGTATAGTGCATTCATATACAGATAGTGTATTCAATCTGTATACAGTATCATACCATGAGTTTTATATGTGTACAGGCTATATCTATATATCTTCATGCAAACAGGTTCAAAACCAATATCTATACTTCTACATGTATACAGTATAGTGCATTCATATACAGATAGTGTATTCAATCTGTATACGGTATCATACCATGAGTTGTATATGTATACAGGCTATATATCTTCATGCAAACAGGTTCAAAACCAATGTCTGTACTTCTACATGTATACAGTATAGTGCATTTACATACAGATAGTGTATTCAAACTGTCTACAGTATCATACCATGACTTTTATATGTGTACAGGCTATATCTATATATCTTCATGCAAACAGGTTCAAAATCAATATCTATACTTATACATGTATACAGTATAGTTCATTCATATACAGATAGTGTATTCAATCTGTATACAGTATCATACCATGAGTTTCATATGTGTACAGGCTATATCTATATATCTTCATGCAAACAGGTTCAAAACCAATGTCTGTACTTCTACATGCATACAGTATAGTGCCTTGATATACAGATAGTGTATTCAATCTGTATACAGTATCATACCATGAGTTTTATATGTGTACAGGCTATATCTATATATCTTCATGCAAACAGGTTCAAAATCAATATCTATACTTATACATGTATACAGTATAGTGCATTCATATACAGATAGTGTATTCAATCTGTATACAGTATCATACCATGAGTTTCATATGTGTATAGGCTATATCCATATATCTTCATGCAAACAGGTTGAAAACCAATATCTATACTTCTACATGTATACAGTATAGTGCATTCATATACAGATAGTTTATTCAATCTGTATACAGGATCATATCATGAGTTTTATATGTGTACAGGCTATATCTACATATCTTCATGCAAACAGGTTCAAAACCAATATCTTTACTTCTACATGTATACAATATAGTGCATTCATATACACATAGTGTATTCAATCTGTATACAGTATAGTGCATTCATATACACATAGTGTATTCAATCTGTATACAGTATCATACTATGAGTTTTATATGTGTACAGGCAAAATCTATATATCTTCATGCAACAGGTTCAAAACCGATGTCTATACTTCTACATGTATACAGTATAGTTCATTTGTTTACACATAGTGTATTCAATCTGTATACAGTATCATACCATGAGTTTTTTATTTGTACATGCTATATTTATATATCTTCATGCAAACAGGTTCAAAACCAATATCTATACTTCTACATGTATACAGTATAGTGCATTCATATACAGATAGTGTATTCAATCTGTATACAGTATCATACCATGAGTTTTATATGTGTACAGGCTATATCTACATATCTTCATGCAAACAGGTTCAAAACCATATCTATACTTCTACATGTATACAGCATAGTGCATTCATATACAGATAGTGTATTCAATCTGTATACAGTATCATACCATAAGTTTTATATGTGTACAGGCTATATCTATATATCTTCATGCAAACAGGTTCAAAACCAATGTCTGTACTTCTACATGCATACAGTATAGTGCCTTCATATACAGATAGTGTATTCAATCTGTATACAGTATTATACCATGTGTTTTATATGTGTACAGGCTATATCTACATATCTTCATGCAAACAGGTTCAAAAACAATATCTATACTTCTACATGTATACAGTATAGTGCATTCATATACAGATAGTGTATTCAATCTGT
>WJBH02000265.1:0-21025 GCA_013167095.2 Daphnia sinensis | reverse complement strand
CGAATAATAGAGATAGAGGCGGTAATAGAAATGCTTCTTCTAATTCTAATAATAACCGCAAGGACAATAATCGCAACGATAACAGGAATAATAATAACCGTAACGATAATAGAAACGACAATCGCAACGATAATAGGAATAATAACCGTAACGATAATAGAAATAATAATAACAACAATAATAAAAATAAGCGGAAGTAGTTGTTAGGTCTGTAAATTTTAAAAAGCCATTTAATGTGTTTATATCATTAAATGGCTTTTTATATGAATAGAAAAGAAAGAACTATGAAAAAACTTTAGAGGCGTTAGCATATTTCAAATTATCGACGAAATCAATAGTTTCTTGGAAGCTTCTTAAGATATGGATATTGTGGAGATTAGGTAATTCTTTGGTAACAACTTGGTAGCCTGACACCAAAATAGTGGCTTCATTAAAGTGCTGTGATAGATTCTCAAGATAACGCTGTACTGATATTTTTGCAAAAGGCTCATTAATAAGCGTAAAAATATAATCAGGTTTGTGAATACAAGAGCAGTCTTTTAAATCCTCAAAACTTATCTCTTGTCCGAGATAAATCACTTGATATTGGCGAGACTTCAGCATATAGTGCATAAACAATAAGCTCAATTCTTGCCGTTCGCCTTCTGGTAGATAAATAACGAACTTTTTGGCATCTCTACCATACGGAATAGGTATTTTATCAATAGCAACAATGACCTTTTGCCTTAATAAATAACTCATGAAATGCTCCTGTACAGGATTGACCGAACCCGTTAGCCATAATAGACTGAGGCGCTCCAGAAAAGGATAAACGACTTCAATCATAGTCTGCTCGAACCCCATTTGTTGAATATTACTTGAGAGGATTCTATCAAACTTATACTCGTCCATCTCTATCATTGAAAGTGTGAGAGCATCGAGTTGGGTATCGTATTCAAAATTAATTTCTGATATTTGAGCAACCTTTTCAGCAATCTCTTCACGAGTCATTGTCGAGATTTTTGAAATCTTTATGCCATTTTTATTCAATAAGGCGATGTTTAAAAGCAACTTGATGTCGCTATCATCGTAATATCTAATATTCGTCTTCGTGCGAGAGGGGCAGATAAGACCATAGCGTTGCTCCCATATCCTGATGGTATGTGCTTTAATACCAGAGAGTTTCTCTAAATCTTTAATAGAATACACTGCCACTCTAATTTATTTAAGATATTTTAAATTATTACTAAAAAAATGTAGGTTTCAAATAAATAAAACCAAAAAAGGTCAATATTGTTGCAAAAAAAGCAATTTTTAATCTTCTATACAAATCTTAGAATATTAAAAATTGTAATTGAAATAAGCTATATTTTAAAAAATTTATCGTTCTGAAAATTTTATAACTACTTGAAATGAAAAGAAATGCTATTGGTATTTCTTTAGAGACGATGAAAACAAAGTCACTAACTCGATATTTCATTCTTGTTAATTCAAAATAGATGACTTAATTAGGAGTATGTTCGTAACAATTATCTCTAAAAAAGGTTTATTGTCTAAGAAAATGATTGAGGAATGATGGGGTATATCGACATTTTAAGCAGATGGACAAAATTAATGGATAATATTTTAATTAATTCCGTCCAATAACTTAATCATATAATTGTTGATTTAGACCTATCTTTGAAGAGATAAAATAGTTAATAAAACCACTGTGTTTAAAATTAACCTTATACTGTATGGAGATAGTGAATTTAAGAATAAAGCAACGTTTTGACCTTTTTCAAAGTATTGATGTTTTATAAGATAATAATAAAATCGCAATACCCCCTCAGTATAATAGACAGTATAATATGAAATAATTTTATATTTTGTGGTTTATCCAGTTCGATAGGATAGATAGTTTGATTTTTTAGAGTATTCGTTTCAAAATAGTCTTATTATGAGGCTCAAAACGTTAAAATATCCAAACTATATTGTCCGCTAAAACATTATTACTCGACTGATTTAAAATAAGAATATCCGTTTAAAACTTTACAAAAATTCTCATGAGAGGCTTCAAAACGATTTTCAGAAGTTGTTTCTTACTTCTTTTCATGTCATTGACTCTTCAATTGACTGCACAAGATAGTTGCACTTACCGTTTGCGTTTATTTGATAGTAAAGGCGATGGTTGGGACGATTCACAACTTTATATCAAGCTAGGCACTAATCCAGAAAAAGCCTATACTCATAATGGAGCGGCTGGTATTCCGTCAGATAGTATCCGCCTTTATGATATTAGAGTTAAAATAGGTGATACACTAGTCGTTCGTTATGAACCTCAAGGTAACTATCAAGCCGAAATTAAATATACTCTATTCAATAACGCAGGGGAGGTCATTGTTGCTCAAGGACCAAGACCCACTACGGGAGTCACCTATAAAGGTGTTATTAAGTGTATATCTTGTGGTAGTCCTATTGATTTAGCAGTTGCGGGGGTACGTAGTTTTACGACTACCGTTAAATGGAATCCAGTTAAAGTAGGGGCACAACCCACCTATAGAATAGAGTGGGGTACAGCTAACTTTGTTCCAGGTACGAGTAATAATTATGCTAGTACAACCGATACATTTGCTATTTTACCAGGTTTAAAAGAAGTAACAAAGTATTTTGTTTATGTGCGTACAACCTGTACTTCTGTCACAGATACGAGTACTTGGGTAGGGCCTGTTAGTTTTACAACAGATACAGCAACTAACGTGGGCATCTCAGCTATCGTTTCGCCAATTAGCCGCTGTGATTTGGGAATAGATAGCGTAAAAGTAAAAATCAAAAACTATGGTGGCGGACCTATCAGTCTTATACCTTTCAGATATAGCGTCAATGGCGTTGATGCCCCTGTTCAGATGAAAAGCGATGGTTTCTATACGGGCGTTATTAGTAAAGATAGTACAGCAACGGTAGCTTTTAAAGCCACTTCAGATTTTACGAATCCAGGAGAATATCTTATTGCGGCATGGACTGAATTAGAAGGGGATAAAAATATTAAAAACGATACATTTCGTACTGTATTAGTACGTCCTCGGATTATCAAGGATTTACCATATATTCAAGATTTTGAGACTGGTAAAGATACTTGGCAAAAAACAGACGATTTGGGTAAGTCCACTTGGGAGTGGGCTACCCCTCGCTATCGTTTTATCAAAGAGGCTGCTAGCGGTATCAAATGTTGGACAACAGGTGCAGACACATCATATAAAAATTCGGATACAAGTTATTTAGTATCTCCATGTTTTGATTTTACAAACTATAATGAAGACCCTAAAATTAACTTTGCCATTAACTTCTATTCTGAGCCCAATTTTGATGGAGCATGGTTAGAGTATAGCACAGATGGCGGTACTATTTGGTCAAAATTAGGGACTCGTAAAACAGGTATTAACTGGTATAATGATACACTCTTACGTCAAAATGTAGAATTATGGTCAGGTACGGACAGAATAGGCTGGCATGTTGCACAACACGTTCTTACAGATTTGAAAAAACAGCCTAAATGCCGATTCCGCTTTGCTTTCCGTTCAGATGTGGCGAATAATATCAACTATGATGGTGTGGCTATTGATAATATTGTCGTTGCGCCTATTTCAGCTATAGATTTAGCATTGGATAGTATCGGTAAAGTAGATAGAAGCGACTGCGGAAATATCAAAGATACAGTCGTTTTACGCATTTTCAATATGGGGAATTCCGACCAATCCAATTTTAGTGTCGCTTATAAATTAGATAATAATACACCTGTAACAGAAAATATCACGAATGTCACTTTGAAGCCAGGTGAATCCACTCTTTATAAGTTTAAAACACCTGTCAATACTCTTCTTGCTTCTGGTTCTCATACTATAAAGGCTTGGGTTAATCATGCTTCTGATGCTATTCGGATAAATGATACTGCTTCAACGATATTTAATATTACACCATCATTGAAAGGCAATCTTGTATTTAATTTTGATGATGCACAGACCCCTCAGTATTGGACATCAATTCGCTCAAGCGTAGGGAGAGGCAGACATGGTAATACTCCTACTAATGGTTATTTATTTGCTAATATATTTGCAGATACAGCAGATGTAGATGGAGAAATCATCATCACGCCTAATGCTCAAATATTAGATGTGACTACTAATAAGTTTGCTGTACAAAGGGCTGATGATTCATTGAAATATGATTATAGATTCGTAAATGAAGGTGTCCCTTTTGCGGGTTACGACCTAGTTACAAACGATACATTAAGAGTATTGGTAACAACGGATTGTGGCGTTAATTGGATTGAGATAGATAGAGTTACGAAATCCAATCATACAGTTACAAATGCGTATAGAACCCGAACTATCAGTCTGAAGCAATTTGTAGGAAGCGATATTAAAATTCGATTCCAGCATACAAGTTTGATTAATAGTTTTGCAGGCTATTTTGTGAATATAGATAATGTCAACTATAAGTCTATATGTCCTAATAACTTAGGTATTCAAGCAACGGTTAAAAAATCTGATAGAAATGCCTCTAACGGTCAAATTGTATTAAAACCAAGTCTGGGTACGTCACCTTATACTTATAAATGGACGAATGGTTTAACAAAAGATTCTATCGCAAACTTAGCAGTAGGTGATTATACTGTAACAGTGACAGACGCTAATGGCTGTATTGAGGTACAAACATATCGTATTGATTTTGTGTCTTCTACATTTGAAGCGGGTTCTGCTATTGCGAAATTGTCTTTATATCCGAATCCTACATCAGGTACAGCTATGTTGGAAGTAGAGTTCCGTAAAATATTAGATGCTAAAGTTCAAGTATTTAATACAATGGGACAACTGATTACAGAACAAAATAGCCGTCAATCAGACAGCGCTCAATATGAATTAGATTTGGCGAATCGCCCTGCGGGTATTTATTTTGTCCGTATTACAGCGGATAATAAAACGCATACGGCTCGACTCGTCAAGCAATAAAGAGTTTTTTATTTTAGGTTAAACAATCTGGTGTTTATTATAAGGCATCTACTTCGAGTAGATGCCTTTTTATTTTAAATGTAAAATATTTATTATAAAAACAATAGTTAGTTAATATATCTAAATCTAAGGTTGAAATTTGTCTTAGATATTTGATTATCAGCCTTTTATATACTCATATTTCATAGCTTAAAAGTATTGAAATCTGTAATAAATTCCCTAATTTTGCATTTTTAAATAAAACAGCCGTCCTGCAAACGGTGTAGAATTTTAAATATGAAAAAATCTCGTCTTCACAATCGAGTGAATAGGGAGATACTTATCAAGCAGATGCTTGAAAGCCCTGAACCTCGTACTACCATTTCTTTTTACAAATACCACCATATCGAAAATCCTCAAACGTTCAGAGATGAACTCTATCTGCTATTAGATGCTATCGAGACCAAAGGTAGAATCTACGTTGCTACTGAGGGGATTAATGGACAGATTTCAGTGCCGACTAAAAACGTCGAACTTTTTAAAGAAACGCTTTACTCTATTCCGTTTTTAAACGGTATTCGCTTGAATATCGCCGTTCAAGATAATGGTAAATCGTTTTTTAAACTCACTATCAAGGTACGTCCTAAAATAGTAGCAGATGGACTGGACGATGCTTCTTTTAATCCTGCTGATACGGGTGTCCATCTGAGTGCTGAAGAATTTAATAAGTTGACAGACGACCCGAATACGATTTGATTGATATGCGGAATCACTATGAAAGTGAGGTAGGCTATTTTGAAGGCGCTATTCGCCCCGATGTAGAAACTTTTAGAGAGGAACTCCAAATAGCGGAAGACCTTTTAACAGAAAATAAAGATAAAAATCTCGTCATGTATTGCACAGGTGGTATACGATGCGAAAAAGCCAGTGCATGGATGAAGCATCAAGGCTTTAAAAATGTTTTTCAGTTAGATGGGGGTATTATCCAATATGCCAAACAGATTAAGGAAAAGGGCTTGAAAAATAAGTTCAAAGGTGTCAATTTTGTTTTTGATGAACGTCTGGGCGAGCGCATTTCAGAGGATATTGTGGCGCATTGCCACCAATGCGGTAAGCCTTGCGATACACATAAAAACTGCGCAAATGATGCCTGCCATTTGCTTTTTATTCAATGCGAAGAATGTGCTGCTCTGTATCATAATTGTTGCTCTCAAAAATGTACAGATTTTATACAGTTACCTAAAGAAGAACAGCTGATATTGCGTAAAACAGAAGTCTTCAACGGAACGCAATTTGGCAAAGGTCGGTATAAGTAGACGGACGGAATTAAATTCCGTCAAACTACTTAAAGCCATTTAGTACTGAGTGCTTTGTACTACGTGTTGTGTGTCCAATCCACAACCCAGAATCCTTGCCCAATCACTATTTATCTATTAAAACCTCTGTTTTATCTATCATTTAATAGTCTATTCTCTTATAAAAGTTAAATTCGTGGATAACTATCACCCCCTCAGTATCTTAGACTTATTAGCAGCTATCGGGCTGCTAATAAGTTTCTAAAACTTATAAGAGATGAAAACAGGAGAAATAATACGTTTAGCCATTGATTCCGTAAAAGCCAATTCGTTGCGAACGATATTGACTTTACTGATTATTGCAGTAGGTTTGATGGCATTAGTAGGCATTTTAACAGCATTAGACAGTGTGCTTTTTTCATTGAATGATAGTTTCAATGATATGGGTAGTAACTCCTTTGCTATTGAAAGAAAATCTCAAAATGTGAGGGGGAATAAAGGTGGACGGAGGGCTAAACTCGGTGAGCCTATTGATTATGAACAAGCGCAGGAGTTTAAGCAACGCTTTCAATATCCGTCTAAAGTCACTCTTTCTATCACACCGACAGGCAATGCCGTTGTCCAACATTTTGATAAAAAAACCAATCCTAATGTCGTTGTTTATGGTATTGATGAAAATTATTTAGATGTTAAAGGGCATGAAGTGAGCTATGGGAGAGGTTTTTCAGATAATGAAATACAAACGGGTGCGAATAGGGTTATCATCGGGACAGAAATCGTTAAATTACTTTTCAATAATAATCCTGAAAAAGCGATTAATCAAGATATTTTGATAGGAAATGTGCGTTATCTTGTTTTAGGGGTCTTGAAATCGAAAGGTACAGGTGGCGGTAATCAAAGCGGTGACCGTATGGTGATGATACCTCTTCTAAATGCCAAACGCATTTATGATAATAAGGGTAGTGATTATGCTATTACTGTCGGTTTGCAATCGGCAATAGACATGGATAATGCTACTGATGTTGCAACAGGCTTATTTCGCCAAATTCGCCGTTTGCCGTTAGGAAAAGAAGATGATTTTGAGATATTTAAAAGTGATAGTTTACTCGCTATTTTAAAAGAAAATACTGTTAAAATACGATGGGCGACTATTGCTATCGGCTTGATTACCCTTCTGGGCGCATCTATTGGCTTGATGAATATCATGTTGGTTAGTGTCACAGAACGCACTCGAGAGATAGGCATACGCAAAGCCATTGGGGCAACTCGGCAGAGTATATTGTTTCAGTTTTTAGCAGAAGCGATTGTTATTTGCCAAATGGGCGGTGTAGCAGGTATTATTTTGGGTGTTTTAGCAGGATTCGGGGTGTCTTTAGCCTTAGATGGCTCGTTCCTCATGCCTTGGGCTTGGATTACTCTTGGACTTATCACATGCTTTGTAGTAGGCTTATTTGCGGGACTATATCCTGCCCTAAAAGCATCAAGGCTTGACCCTATTGAATCTTTACGCTATGAATAGCGTATTTATAAGTAGGCGTAAAGAAATAATCGCTATTTTTTGTCGTCCTGAAAAAATATAAATAACTGACTGAAAGGAAGTTATGTTATTTTTTCGGGAGCGACCCCAGAAAAAAAATAGCGGTTATTTTAGCCCAACTACTTATGTATTGCATATTGCTTAAAACGGTTTTGACAGCGCCCTTTATTTTAAATAAAAATGTTGTTATACTGTTATAAATTATAGGTTGAAGGTTGCATATTGAGCCTTCAACCTATAATTTTATTTTGGAATTAAAATTGCAATTAATAGGTTATAAGTAAGGCGACAGCGTTTAGATTCTTGGCTATAAAACAAACTGCTGACTACTTATATTTAATTAGGCTTTGTTTTTAAAAATATTTGATGCGCTTATTTTTTCTTTTACATATACTGTTTTTCTTGTCTTTTACGGATTTCGTGAGAGCAGATACGGCTGTGGAAATTATTTTACAGAAAAAAGCAGGTGTAACGGTAAGTCCTATTCGTTTTTATGCAGATTCGTCATTCAGTAAAGTAACAGACATTACTTTTACTGAGGGGGAGTTGTTTGAGATAATTGGTCAAACGGTGAAAGAACATTTTGATAATACTCAAACACAAACTTTTCGGTGGTATAAAGTGCGCTCTATGGCAGGGCAGATAGGTTGGATTTATGGTGATAATTTGGCAGTGGTTCTACCGACGACTCAGATAGACTCTACACTAAAGCCTTTTTTAAAAAGGAAGTGCATTTTGATAATGGTTTTGAGAATGCGGTACTATGGGCTGCTTCAGTAGAAGGACATGATGACCACCAAGGGCACAGTCATGGTAAAATAGAACACGATGCTTACAGAGAAATGTATATTGTTGTCACAAATGATAAGGGGCGTTGTTTGACTTTAAATTATGCGAATGCCAATGATTTGGGTAAAAAAGTGCTGAATCAGTTTTATTTAAAAGATGTAACCAATAATAAAACAGATGAGCTTATTACTGAAACGACCATTTTCACGGAAGGCAAAGATGCCCCTCAGCGATATATCGAAATCTATTCACTTAATTCTGGAGCATTGACTAAAATCTTTGAAGAACGATTAACGCTCTCTTGGGAGGAAGATGTGCCAACCCCTGCTTATTCCAAATTTGTAGAGATTGAAGGGAATGAGATTCGAGTGGCTTATATAGATTATGCTTCGTGTGAAAAATCTGTTTTGAGTACGCCTTATAATGTTAAAACACCTAAAAGCACTGAGCGATGCTTGGAATATGTCACTTATACTTTGATTTGGAGCAAAGCAGAGAAAATAATTTTATACCTCTTTATAAAGAAAGTAGAACGCCTGTCTATGCCTATACTGAGGGGGTAACGACTCTCCGAAAAACAACCTCTCTCGCTCCTAATGAAAAAGTAGGGTCTTTTCAAGCTGATGAAAAACTGCTGATTATTAAGCATTTTGATACTTTTAAAGTAGAAAAAGGCGTGAAAAAAGTTGATAATTGGTTATATGTCAAGCACCCATCAGGTATTTTGGGTTATGTAAAAGCGGAAGAGGTGAGTTTTAAAAACATTGAACATGCTACACTGCTCAATGCCTACTACAAAAAAACACCACTCTTCAAGACTTCCTGGAAACCTACCGAAGAGTTTGTTTCTGTAAAGTGATGGGTTTATTGGGCTATTCTCAAGGCATTAAAAAATGACCCATTTTTGTATCTTTCCTTTATTGGTTTTTAAAAAATACGTTCCTGCTTTTAAGCCTTCATTTTGAATTGAAAAATGGGTTTTATACTGAGGGGTATCTATTTTTTTACTGAAAACCAAACGCCCTAAAATATCATAACAGTCTAAAGTTTGAATATCAGGAGATAATATTTTTATTGTAAAATCATCGTGTGTAGGATTAGGATAAATCTCAAACTCTTGTACATCTATTGCGTCATCACTCAGACTAATAATTTTAGAATACAATATTGCTCCTTTAAATCTACCATTTTTAAACGATAATAAGAAGTTTTAAAAGGCTGATTATCAATAAAATAGGTGTCGTTGGGGTTTAATGTACTGAGGGGTATAAAGCTGTTCCCATCATTGGATTTTTGAATTTCAAGCGATTCTAAATCAGATTTATCTGAAAACTGCCAGACGATGCGGTTGGTATTATTCTCCTTGAAACCTTCCAGAGAGGTCAACTCGATGGGTAAAACGCTTGAGATACTTTGAAGCAAAACATTATCATAATAGACTTTATTTTCTCTGACTTGCGAGCAAGTTGTCCAAAGGTTCTCGCTCTCGGTCGTCACAAAGTACGAAGGTGTCCAATTACGAGCTTCGCCACCTATTTCAAAACCATTGGGCGCATTCTGAAAACTTTGAGTTAAATCCAAGCTGGTATTGATACCACCACCCTGAATTTTGAATGAAATATATTTATTAGTCGTCATGTCAAACTCCAATTCCAAATAATACCATGTATCAACAGCCAAAGAAGTATTAAATTCGGTTATTTTAATGGCTTTCCAAGTGCCATTATGCCATATATTCCATTTGTCTGTAAGCCATTGATTACCAATGTATTGAATGCCTGCAATATAGGTCAAATTTTGAATGCCAACGGTACGAGTTGATTGTACACTAAACTCTGGTCCAGATTGTGTCAAGCCAATAGGCGTTGTACAATAAGCCCACATACTATACCTTAAACGTCCCGTAATACCACTTGTATTGCTGATATGATGTGCTGCAATGACATGATTGCTTTGGGTGGAACCGCCTTTATTCGACCACACTCTTAGCGAATGAGAACCGTCATAGGCTTTGTCCGTAGAGGCGGCTACCTCTCCAATATTGTCACCATAACAAGCATTACCCGATACGATTTCCTCAAAAATTGTCCAATTAGAACCCGATTCAAAATCATCTGAAAAGAGTGTTGTCGTACCTTGAGCAGATATAAGACAACAAATACTGGCACATAATAAGAGGGTAAAAACAGTTTCTCATTTATAAAATTATCAGTTTTTGCATTCTTCCTTTATTGGTTTTTAAAAAATACGTTCCTGTTTTTAAACCTTCATTTTTAGTTGAAAAATGGGTTTCATACTGAGGGGTATCTATTTTTTTACTAAAGACCAAACGCCCTAAAATATCATAACATTCTAAAATTTGTACATCAGATGAGAGTAGTTTTACAGTAAAGCCATCGTTGGCAGGATTCGGATAAATCGTAAAATCGTTTTCAAAATGCTCTTGTGTGGCGGTCAAACAAGTAATAGGTGTTGTGGTGTAATAAGTGCTATTACCATTTAAATCCTTGATTTTTAAACGAATAAAACGGGTATTATTAGTAGGTGTCGCCAGTTTATATACCCATTGATACGTTTGGGGCGTGACGGCATTCCCTTTTGAAACTAAAGTATCTACTCGTTGCCAAGTTCTTCCGACAAGGCTATCCTGTATTTCAAAAGAAGCGATATTTTTTTCAAAAACACTCGTCCAATTGACCTGAATTTGAGAATTATTAAGGCATTTAGCTACAAAAGCACTCAATTCTATAGGCGCTACCACAGGGCAAATATTTTCTGATGTTTTAAAATTATCTAATAAAACTTGATATTTAGGGGCGGGCGTTGTTGTAAAATTTTGGTCAATATCTTCTATATGACCCCACGACCCGTAGCGGGATTCTCTGACCCCCGTCAATGTAAAAGCACAAGCATACTCTGTACCGCCATATCGGCGCAAAGAATCAATCATTTCTTGATACAAAGTCCGAATTTGAGGGTCAATTTGAGATTGATATAATGCTGTTTGAAAAGGTTCGATAGTGGGATTGGAGGTCATGTGCTGCCCCCCTTCATAATGGGCTAAGGGTTTATCATACATTTGTGCCAAACGATACGTCTGCCGAATATTAGGAAAAAATGAACGCATACTTTCACGAGTACAATTAATAACATCACTAACAGTGGCTTGTGTGCCTAACGTTCTTAAAGTATTGAGACATGAACCGCCATAACCAAAGTAAAAAGTAGGTGAAAAATAATCAAATTCTCCCTTAGCTTGGGCTAATATTTCTTCCGAAATCCAGTTATAACCTGTTTGAGTGGCTAATACTCGCTTGACTCGGTGGGTTTGACCTGCCCACTCTTGATGCCATATTTTGAACATATTTAAGCACTTATCCACATATCGGCGTGGATAACTCACATTTTGATTGCCATTATCAGCCACCCAATGCGCTTGTGTGAATTGCCAATTCCAAACTTCATTGGAATATTCCAGAAATACTCGAATATTGGGTTTGAGATTATTTTTAAAAAAACGAGCCATTTGGCGAATAAAATCATCGCTCGCTTGGTGCGGAACAGTTACCCAAATGTCCCTATTCAGTGTGTTGCCCAGTTCTGCAAGATACTCATAAGCAACACCGTTCCGCATAGTCTGACTGCGGTCATTCGGTTTGGCTCTATCTGCCCAATTAACTAAATTTGTTACATTGGTTACTTGCCAATCCATAAATCGGATAGGGTTAAATTGACAAACTTTATCTAAAAAAGGCTGATAAAAGGGTTGTGTTAAGTAAGTTTTTTCATCTTCGGGGCGCACTAATCGGAAGTTGCGAAGATGATTACCTTGAGTTGATGTTTCAATATCTATCCAAAGATTGTCAGTCCCTGTGACTCGGATAGGCGTTCTGCCTGCTGTTGCGCCTGTTAATGTACTGATACCCCCTCTAAAATAAAATTGCCCAGAGCCTTCATACAGAAATATATAATCTCCTACGGGAATATGCCCTCCTGCTGAAATGACAATGCGGACTCTTTGAGCACCAATAGAAGTGTTGGCAGGGACGACAAGTGGATACCCCTCAGTATCAACAGGTATTTCATTGACAACATTGGTATTCCAAGGGCTATTAGGCGTAGTATTATACGTTAAAAGTTGACTATCAGAGGATTTCATAAAATCTTTAAATGCTCGATTTTTATCCCAATAAGAAATACCTTCTAAGTTTACGCCAAAAGTGAGCAGCTTATTATTGGCGGGTATATTAGGACAGTTCATGCTATCCGCAGGCATTTTTAAATAAAAACTGTCTTTACAATTGCTCGTACCTGTTACTTTTAAAACATAATTGCCGATAGGTAAATTAGAAAAACGAGAATTGTTAAAGGGGTAAGATGTGCCATTTTGATGTGTCAAAGTAAAATTATTACCTAACCCCGCTACTACTCTAATAATTCCGCCACCTGTTCCAGCACAATTAGGAAAGGCTTCTGGTACGGGGGCTGATTGGCAATCAATAGTGCCATCAGCTTTACTGACAACTATATTTTGAGAGGCAACGCTGAATGAGCCGCAATTATCAGTGACTTTGAGTCGAGCATACATAAGACCTGTATTTTTGAAAGTATAAGTCGCTGTTGCACCCGTTTGAATGCCACCATCGCCTAATAGCCATTCGTATTTATTCAATGTGCCATCAGCATCAGAGGAGCTTGAACCATTCAGGTTCACAACTAATGGCGCTGTGCCAGACGTAGCCGAAACGGTCATACGAGCCGTAGGTAAAAGATTCTCTCCAATGCTGTTATCGGGTGCGACGCATTTGTAGGTATCCGAAAAACGGATTTCATCGAGTAGAAAATTATTAATATTGTTATCTCCATACACCGTGAAATGGCGGTATTCGATAGCTGTATTGGTCGTCACAGTAAGAGTCGGTACTGAGGGGAGCGTATTTCCTAAGCTTGAGGGATTGATAAATAACTGAATAGTCGTCGCATTATCCGAAAACTCTTGTTTTAAAACAGCTAAAATAGGTTGGTTAATATCAATGGAACAGTTGTTTTGTAATAGGTATCATTGACCCTCAATGTCCAATAGCGAATATTATTGGTTGCAGAATTAGCCGCTCCGAAGTAACCTAACAAAATACGTTTATCATTAGAGCCGCCTTCGTACCACTCCACATTGCTATTGTGAACACCTGCCCATATCGTTTCATCGTTATTTTGTGTTTTTTGAAAAATAAAACTCGTCCAAAGTGTTGTCCCTGCTTTGCCTATCAGACCATTATCTTTTATAAAAGGAGCAAATGCACCTGATGGGCTTATATCTAATTGTCGCCCAATACGATGCCAATAATGTCCGCCTACAAAAGACTTATAATTGCTTTTTAAACTATTATAAGTCAATGTTTTTTCACCGACTCTAAAGCCTACTCGCAAATCGCCCACTTGGCTATTCCAAGGGGCTGCCCAACCTGTACCCTTGACTTGATTGTGCATATTTTCACCTGATGGATAGTCGAATCCTTCGTACACACGAGGGACACATTCGCAAGTATTTTGAGCATATATACTGAGGGGGGTAGTCCAAATGACAAACCCGTAAAAAAGAAGACGAAAAGATAATGGCATGAGTTGATGATGTTTAAAAGTAAGTTTTATAGAGTCATTACGAGGGCAGCTATTCCGTATATGGAATGGCTGTTAAGCGTCTATTCTTTAATAAGCAATAACTGAAAATCTCAATAAAGTTTTACGCATATTTTTTAAAAACTGTATCAATCTTTTCGGCTAAAATTCTGTCTTTTTCTGTAACAATATTACCTGCATCATGCGTATTAAGGCTTATCTGAACGGTATTCCAGACATTTGACCAATTGGGGTGATGGTTCATTTTTTCAGCATGAAAAGCAACTTCTGTCATAAAAGCAAAAGCCTCAGCAAAGTCTGTAAAGCGGAAAGTCGCATGAAGGGCATTATTCGATTCGGTCCACATTTTTTTAAGCGTTTTTAATATTAAAATTTTTGAATAAAATTACGTATAAATAATTGATTTTCAATAAAGTATTCACATGCTTGTTTTTTTTAAGCATAAAAGAAAAGTAATTTTAATAAAAAAACGCTTGCAAAGTGCGTAAAATATATTAATTTTGCACGTCATTTTAAAAATGGCATTGCTCCTGTAGCTCAGTTGGTTAGTAGCACCTGACTCATAATCAGGGGGTCACAGGTTCGAGCCCTGTCGGGAGCACTTCTTAAATCATTGATTTATAATTCGTTACAACGGCATATTAGAATTGTTCTAATATGCCGTTTTTCTTTATCGCCTCAAATATAAGGCTTTCATATAAAACTCATTTTACACGAATTGCACGAATGAATACACCCATTTAACCAATCTACGTGTTGATAGTCTCTAATTGTCAATATCTAAATGGGTGAAATTCGTGTTCCTGAAACTTTGTGTATGGTTTCAAAATAACATATTCAATCCTCTAAATATAACAAGGCATTCTCTTTTTATTTCACCGTTCTTTTGAGTTTGGCGGATTTATTCCTTCTTATTCACTATTTTTGTAACTACTTAGCCCCCTACCTCCAAAGGGGGAGTATTGCTCGAAAATGGCTAAAAATGGTCATTTAATGAAGGAATTTAACATGTTTCGTAAGTGTTCCCCCTTTGGGGGTTAGGGGGCTAAGTAGTTACCTATTTTTGTGATATATGCTTATCAAATATGAACAACCACAAACAGACATTTAAAAACAGCCCCATTGCCTTCAATATGATTCATATCGAAGGCGGCACGTTCGATATGGGCAGCGATGGCGAAGAGGCTTATGACGATGAAAAACCCGTTCATGCGGTCACACTCAGTGATTATTGGCTCTGTGAAGTGCCTGTGACGCAAGAGTTGTGGGCTTTTGTGATGCAGGATACGGACATTGCTGACCCCTCTTATTTTAAAGGGGCAGACAGACCTGTCGAGCAGGTGTCGTGGGACGACATCGTACATCAATTTTTACCTAAACTCAATGCCATGACTGAGACTGAGGGGTTGCGCTCCGAAGGAATGGAATACCGTTTGCCGACCGAAGCGCAGTGGGAATACGCTGCGCGTGGGGGCAAATATTGGCAAGACTATCCTTTTAAATATTCGGGGGGGGACAAGCTGAACGAAGTGGCTTGGTATGATGAAAACAGCTACAATGAAACAAAACCGGTTGGTTTGAAAACGCCTAATCTTTTAGGTTTGTACGATATGAGTGGGAATGTTTGGGAATGGTGTAGTGATAGGCGCAAGGATTATGAACAAAATTATGAAGATGTTATTAGAGACTCAGTTAAAGACCCTTTAACGGGTGCTTTAGTCAATCCTACGGGTGTTGTAGAGGGTACTATTCGTGTGCTACGTGGCGGTAGTTTTTTCGATGATACGCGGCTCTGCCGCCCTACGATTCGCAACAACGGCACGCCCTCGAATCGCTTTTACGGTATTGGCTTTCGTTTGGCTTTAGTTTTCCCTTCAGTTTAGGTGGCTTGTTGTCAGACAATCCCGTGAGCAAAAAAAACCGACCCTCCCCAAAAGGGAGGGAGGAGGTCAAAAAAATTGAGCGCAATGGAGGAGCAAGGCGTTGAAGGAGGGAGGGACGACCGACAGAGCGGCTTGTGACGTAATGGAGCGAATGTGTGATTGGTAATAAAACCCCGCTATGCGGGGTCGAAATTTTTTTAAAATTCCTAAAATAGGAGCTAATCCAGCTTTGGCACTCTAAACTGATCTGTCCTGAAAGGACAAAATAGTGGTAGCGGCAGATTTCAATCTGCCATTAAAAAAGCGACCAATAACGAATTGTCACGAAGTGACATAATGATTTGGATACCACTTCGTGGTTAAAAACGTTCGATGAAATCATTTTCGGTGGATTAAAATCCACCGCTACCGATATTTTGCCCTTTCAGGGCAGTTAGGAACTAAGTAATAATTAAAAATTAGGTACTATCGTAAATTTAGTGGTAACAAGATTTTGATTTTGTTGAAACACACGTATAGGATACCTTCAAGGTATCCTATACGTTGAACTTTACCCTAAAAAGCTTTTCTACAAAGAGCGAAAATTTTGTTACCACTAAATTTACGATAGTACCAAAATTAAAAGTGCAAAATTGAGAATCTAAAACAATGAGAATCAATTATTTATATTTTAAAAACAGTTAATTTATTTTTTTATAATTACTAACAATATGACAGCACTCAAAGACCTTGAAAAAATAAAAAAACTCACGCAACGGCATGACGACAAAGAGAATCCTGCCATAACTGCTGTCCGTTTGGTACAAGGGTACAATGATAGTTTTTCTAAAAATACTGAGGGGGGTATCACCGCTTTGAGTTTGACAGAGAGTAATTTGGAAACACTTGAATTGGGAACAGAGGCTACTGCCTTGCAGTATTTGTCTTTAAGTGGTAATCAATCACTCAAACGAGTGGTATTTAATACCGCTTTACCCAAACTCACTCATTTGTATTTGGACAATTGCGCTTTGGAAGAAATCACTATTCCAGCGGGTTTTACGGCTTTAAAGCAGATTTATGTGCAGAAGAATCCATTGAAAAAAGTAGTTTTTGAGGGTGATTGCCCTGAGTTGGTGTTATTGGATTTGAGTGAAAATCAACTGGTAGAATTTACTCTGCCGAAGGGTTTTGGTAAGTTGAAATATTTGTATTTAAATAATAATGCACAATTAATTGCAGTAGAAGTAGAATGTTTGAACACATTGAATATATGCGATGTGAGCAATTGTGGTTTACAAAAAATTTCCTGAAAATCTTGTGTTTGGTGAGTCACTTGAAACATTCTATGCTTCAGGCAATGCGCCTAAAAATATTCCCAAAGTTTTTTTAGGAAGCAATAGACATAATTGTCTTGAAGATGCTCGGATATGGTTTACTGAGTTACGGAATTTCCCTTTTGAGAAAAATAAAATCGTAAAACTGATGCTTACAGGCAACGGTAACTCTGGTAAAAGTAGTGTTTTGTGTGCTTTGCAAAACGGCAGTTGTGAACATGACCATAGCTCGACTCATGGTATTCAGATAGATGTGATAAAAGAAAGTGTCATTGAATTTAATGTTTGGGATTTTGGTGGTCAGGAAGTCTATCACGGTACACATCGGTTGTTTATGGAATCGGAGGCTTTGCAAGTGATACTGTTTGACCCAGACACAGAAGACCTGCTCAAAGAGGTGTTTGGATAAAAGATAGAGTATCAAACGAAGAGATATTGAATCACCCAATCGAATATTGGTATGAAACAGTAAAAGAGTTAAGCCCAGATAGTACATTTTTTATTATTCAGAATAAGAAAGATATTCTGAAACAAGAAGATGAAACCATCAGGCGCTATGCTCTTCAGAAACCTAAGACAAAGTTTGTGCATATCAGCGCAAAAAGGGCTTAGAAATAGACGAATTACTTTTTAACCTTCAAAAAGGAGCAAAAGAATTGCCCGATTTTGTATGTTAATGCCTCAATCGTGGCTTACTGTCCGTCATTTTTTTATTGAAAACTTGAAAAAAGAAAAAGACAGTCAGAAAATAATAACCATCGAAGAATTCAAAAGCTTGTGCATCGAAAGTAAAGTACATGAGAATACAATGAATTTGCTATTCAAGTATTTACATCACAATGGTTTTTTGTATTATCATCAAAATTTAGGTAATAAAATTATTGCTGACCAGCGATGGGCATTAACAGCAATTTATAAACCATTAGACCGTGAAGCAGAACATTATGAAGAATGTAAAGAAGATTTGAAAGGCAAAATACGGGTGCGTCGTTTATTCGAGATTTTTGGCAATGACTATCATTTAGACGAGAAGTGGCTTTTTCTTGATTTTATGAAAAGTTGTGGTTTATGTTTTCAGCTAAATGATACAGACCGCCAAGAATCAAAAAAATTAAGTGATGTATATGTTTTTCCAAAGTTTTTACCGCCTCAAAAACCACAAAGCCTTGAAGCGATTGGCATAGAGCGCAAGGTGTGCATTATTTGCGTTATCAAATGTCATGGTTAAATTATACGATTATTCAATCTTTTATATGTGCATTGGGTAGAAAAACAGCGACTGACAATATTTGGCGTAATGGTATTCATGTTTCTACACCCGAAGGGTGGTTTAAAGTAGAATTAGACTCTGATAAAAAAGCAATTCTACTGTCAATAGAACAAAAAGCTATGTATCATTGGTTAGAACCTATTTTAGAAGAACTCAAAGTAAGCACGGATAAAAGTGGATGGGATATATCAACGGATGGTAAAATATTCAAACCATTTAATAAAGAGCAATGGAAACAATATAATCAGAAAAATTCTAAAACAGAACATTTTGAAATAGAAATAGAATCAAAGCCGCTTGCTGAGAAATTAGAAGATGTGAAGCAAGAGTATGATGGTAAAATCATTTTGTTTTTGGCGGCTAACCCAACTGCTGCACAGTTAAGTTTTGGCAATGAGTTTAAACATATTTCTGTAAAACTTAATGAAAAAAATATCAGAGGAAAATTTGAGATAATCCCGCAAGATGGTACAACAACAGAAAAAATGATAGATAGTATTGATGAGTTCTGTCCACATATCATTCATTTTTTGGGCATGGAAAAGATATAAACCCTGACACTGGTAAAGGAGGTGGGCTCGTTTTTCATAAGTCAGATATGCAAGGAGAGAAGGTCATTGACACTAAAACATTAAGTTCTATCTTTGAAAGTGTCAAAGAAGAACATCCTCAATAGAGATAGTTTTGCTTAACGCTTGTTATACTGAACACAAGCACAAGCTATCAGTTGCCACGGAATATATGCAATAGGGACGAGTGATGAAATATCATCACCAGCAGCACGTTTATTCGCCGCTAATTTATAAGCATTATGCTTCGACAAACGATATTAGAGGTGCTGTAAAAAAAGGATTGAGGCAAGCTTTAGCCGAAAATGAGGAAATTAGGAAATTAATACACCTTTATTATAACGGTGAATCTATAACACTTTAAAATTTATACAATTTATGGCTACTCAGAAAGAAATTATTTCGGCTTTCGTATCAGAAAAGATGGGCAGTGTTGACTACGCCATCAATGAACAAATAGTTAAAACATTAAATGCAAGCATCATTTTAGAAAAAGGTGATTCAAATGAAGACGATGAAACACGTTTAATAGAAATCACCGAAGATTCTATCAGTAAGGTTACTGCAAAATCTTTTAAGTTATACAATCTAATGAAGGTATCCTATTATGATTTGTTTGGGTTCTTACTTAAAGAAATAACATTGGGTCTTACTGAAGATACAAGATTAAAAATCATATTGGGCTTAATCAATATTGTTTATGATTTTTATCCAAAACTTAATTATTCATTTAATGATACGGATGCTAAAATATTATTGACTATTTATCAATTGAATAGAAAATCAATCAACTCAACCGAGGTATATGATTTATACTTACAAAATCATACCCCCTCAGTATCAAGCGACCAAATACAACGCTCTTTAAGTTTTTTAAAAGACTTAAGGGTGCTTAAATATTTAGGCAATGGGCAATATGAGTTAAGAGAAAAAATAACTTACGAGCGTCATTAACATACCTAAATTATGTCCTCTCTTTTTATATTCAACCAACCCACCGACCTCCGCCACCTCTCCGAAATGATATTCGTAGAAGGCGGTACTTTCCGTATGGGTGCAAGCGATGACGATACAGAAGCCACCTCATGGGAAAAACCCGCCCATGAGGTCCAATTATCTTCTTTTTATATCGGTAAATATCCTGTCACACAAGCCCTGTGGGAATATGTGATGGGCAGTAACCCCTCAGTATTTAAAGGCGCAAACCGACCTGTTGAAAATGTATCATGGCATGAAGCACAAGATTTTATTGAAAAACTCAATCAAAAGACGGGTCAAAAATACCATTTACCCACCGAAGCGCAATGGGAATATGCCGCACGGGGCGGCAAATATTGGCAAGACTATCCTTTTAAATATTCGGGGGGCGACAAGCTGAACGAAGTCGCTTGGTACGCTGAAAACAGCCATGATGAAACAAAAACCGTTGGTTTGAAAACGCCTAATCTTTTAGGTTTGTACGATATGACTGGGAATGTATGGGAATGGTGTGAGGATAAAATTCAAGGTTTGGAAAATTATGATAGGGTAATAAAAGAATCGCCAAAAGACCGAGAACAGGTGCTTTAGTCAATCCTATGGGTGTTGTAGAGGGTACTTATCGTGTGCGACGTGGCGGAAGCTATTTCTTTAATACGCAGTTCTGCCGCCCTACGTTCGCGACTACTTCACGCCCTCGTATCGCCGTAGCAGTATTGGCTTTCGTTTGGCTTTAGTTTTCCCTTCAGTTTAGGTGGTTTGCTGTCAGACAATCCCGTGAGCAAAAAGCCCTAACGACCTCGTT
>WJBH02000264.1:0-45956 GCA_013167095.2 Daphnia sinensis | reverse complement strand
AAAAACCGTAGGCTTTATTGTCTGGAATACTGACGATAATATCATACGTTTCAGAAACCGCTACAATCAATCTGTCCACTTCAACGGGATCAACATCGTTTCCATCATTCGCCACAATCGTCATTTTACCACCTGCATAAGTGAGCCAAAAATAAGTTGATGCCCCCCGTTTGAAATACGCAAACGCACCTTATCTCCTGCCTTAAATTGAGATAATTGACTTTCATTTTTACCATTGATTAAAAACCTATCGTAATAAACATCACTTACGTCCATTGCCAACATCCGTTTCCATTCATTTTTAAACTTTGTCTTAAAATGACCTTGACTAATGGCTTCACCCCAACTTTGCGTTGCCCCTTTTTAATAGCAAACCAATCAGTTGCATTGTGCAACATACGATGAATATTATTAGGATTATAGTCTGTCCATTCGCTTAAAACTATCGGAACAGTCGGTAAATCATCAATGCCTTTTCTAAAATTAGGCGCATTAGGCTGTTTATTCATCACAAAATTGCCATACATACCAATCTGCTCTTGCAAACCCGAATGACTATGATACCAATGTGTCCCGTGTTGAATAATGGGGAATTGATACAAATGCGTGGTTTTAGGCTCTATCGGCATTTGCGTCAAATTGGGTACACCGTCTTCTTTATTCGGTAGAAACAAGCCGTGCCAATGCAAAGATGTACTTTCATTGAGTTCATTATGTGCATAAATAACAGCCGTATCCCCCTCCGTAAACTCAAGTGTCGGCATCGGAATTTGACCATTCACAGCGATAGCTCTTTTATTTTTACCTGTAAAATTGACGATGGTATCTCTGATATACAGATGATAAACTACTTTTTTGCCCTGATACTGAGGGAGGGCAATAGTAGGCGTTTGCTCAATTTTACTTGTTCGCAAAGGAGGTGGCGTTAGATGTTGAGCGTTTGAAAGTAAGGGGAAGAATAAAAATATATAAAAACTAATACGGCTGATTGTCATTTTTTAAATCTTTTTAAGCTAATAAAAAACAGTGTAAAACCCGAGCCAATAGTCAATAACCCCAAAATGGAAAAAGCACGTAACAGCCAATTACCCAAATTGTCTCTTGTCTGATAATCCATTGTGTGCAACATCCATAGGAAGTCAAAAATGCGCCATTTTGTATTGCGATATTTGGTAACAATACCCATTTCAGTAGCGACATATACCGTTGTTGTTGCCTGCTCAAATGCAACAGCTACGGCAGGTAAAGGGTTTTCCCGATATTCGTGATGCCCATTCACATCTTGAGCAATTCAACATTTTACTTTGGGGTCTCCATTGAATTGCTGTTTGCCAAGGCAGTTGCCTCGTCAATACTGAGGGGAGGGGTAGAGCCCCCGTTAAAGCATCGGCAAGTTGATACATTTTATGATGCCCACCATGCAAATACTCTATCCGATAAGTAGGCTTACCCAAAATATCTATTAAAACAATATTTAAAACACTGTCGCTTTTAATATTTTCATTCAAATTGAATAAAGCCAGTGAAGGAGAAACAAAGGGTAAATCTGCCCGATACTGAGGGGTTGGCTTTTTCTGAGGGTCGCCATGCACATCGTCCATATTTGACCAACTAAAATACAGACCACCAACTGTCCACATTAGAAATTGTATGCCGAGCAATACTCCCAAATAGCGATGTGTTCGGCGAAGTAGGTAATTCGTTTTGGCTGTCATTGCAGCATTTTTGATAAGGAACGGAGAAAAAATTCATTGCTTGTTCATTGTATATTTCTCCGTTCCTAAGTTAAAAATTTAGATTGCGTTTTATTCTTTCATATTACTTTAAGGTCTCTTTTACACTACCACAAGTCAACATTTGTTTACCATAATAAGGGTTCTTCACTTTATCTTCCTTACTCAGCCAATACGCTCCTTGCCACCATTTGCCATTGGACAAAATTGATAATTGCCGTTTCGCTATTGATTTTCAATGTCTTAACGAGTGTTGTTAAGTTACTGGAGAGTGTGATAAAATGCTCTCTTTGATGGTCAATTTTAGTAGCATTATCGCAATATGTTCAGCATCTGTTCCAATTTTTTAGCTACTGCCTCAAAAGCGTTGCGCTGTTTGTCTGTCCAATCTTTTGTTTTGATATTTTGTAAAGCTATTTTCATAGCCTTGCCTTTTTCGGCAGCTGATTTGCCATTATCGGCTACCAACGCATCTTTTACACCATAATAAGCTGTTAAAACAGATGCAAATTGAGTTTTCAAATCACCTTCCTCAATTGTTTTGAGTTTTGTTACCCCCTCAGTATTGGGGGACATTTTCGACATATCGTGTCCTGCATGGGCATCTGTTTTTGCGTCCTTATTCTCTGAAACAGCAACCGTCTGAGTCGTCATATACAGCGGACTTTGCAAAGGAATTTTTACGAGCGTATTTTCCCATATTATATTCAAAGAAGCATCACCGTTAGGCATCATATCATTGATTTCAATGGTAAAAGTTTCATAAAAACGATCCGTTTTCATGGATTTTGCTGTAAAACGATGGAATCTTTTTTAGCATCATACCCGTTTGTACCATGCATAGATATATCAGAGTTTAAAATAATGGTCCAATCATTAGCTGTTGGAATGGTAAAAAGAGAGTATTTACCTGCACTTAATTTCTTACCGCCATAATTACATCTTCTTTAAGGACAATCCGTGTACATTCACCTGCCCCAGTGCGCCAAAGTGCATCAAAAGGAACAAGACCACCAATATTTTACGCCCTCTTGCTAAAGGTCTGGCATACTGAACCGTTATTTCGCTATCACCAAAACTGTTGTGTAAAAGCTGCTTCAGGGCTTGACGTTGGTTTTTTAGTAGGCTGTTGTGCTAAACCCCAACTTGATATTAATAATAAAAAGTGAGCTATGATTATCTTTTTCATTTTATACTTATTTTAGATTCACATAATAAATGCTCATTAATAAATTGAACATATTTCAAATAGGTCAGTTCTTTAATATAACACTATCTTGGAAAGCCATCTAAGCTGCAATAACTTACTCAAGTGATATAAACCCACCTCAGAGCGTCTAATCATTTACTGCGAAATAGTGATTGAAGCCGTTTTGGTATCTGACTAGATTTAGCTTCATTATAAGCTGTTAACTTGACTGTATAAGTACCCGCTTTATTGTACGCATGAGTAACCGTTGAGCCTGTAGCAGTGCAGCATCTCCAAAATCCCATTCTTCGTGATGCGCCCCTGTAGAGCAACCTGTAAAAGTTAAAGAAGTACCGACTTTGCCTGTTGACGGTACGTTTAAGCAAGCAACTGGATTTTCTTTATGGCAGCTTGACGTAATAAATGCCATTGCAAAAGCATAGAATAACTAATTTTTTCATTCGTAATAATTGTTTAATTTAAAAAATTATTTGATTTCAAAATTCATCATCATACCATCGTCTTCATGTTCAAGATTATGACAATGTAATAAAAACACTCCTTTCTCATTCGGGAATCGCATAATGACCTTAACCTTCTCTCCTTTTTTAATCAAAATAGTATCTTTCCAGCCTCGTTCATAAGGTTCAATTACACCACCCGTTTTTTCAAGCACTTGAAACTGTAAGCCATGAATATGCATCGGGTGAGGTTCATCGCCAGCTGAATTATCAATTTCCCAAATTTCAGTATCACCAGCTACCACTGTTTCATCAATGCGACTCATATCATAAGCTCTCCCATTAATAGTGTGCATACCCGAGTGCCCTGCGCTGCCATTCATAGCGTGAGCAGGAGGTAAAGCAAAAGCACGATTTCGTTTAGAGCTACTGATATTAAGGGGCGTGATAGTAGAAAGTGTTTGTGGTAGCGTAAAAGTTTCAGCTTCTTGTGCTGTCACTTTAAATTTTAAAATTTTAAAAGTATTTACGCCATGATTGGCTATAGAATTAGCATTGCTTTGCATAAATACCTCTGTCCGATAGTCATCTTGCTGAAATCTACCAAAATATCTAATCGCTCTCCTGGTGATAACAAGGCATGATTTACAGAAACAGGCTTTTCTAATAAGCCTCCATCGTTGCCAATGACGATGAAATTAGCTGCGTTAGACAAAGCCAAATCATAAATCCGAGCATTAGAACCATTTAAAACACGAAAGCGATAAAAACGGGTTTTAACATTCAAAAACGGTGATTCAGTATTATTTACCAATACTTTTTCGCCCAAGTAGCCTGTCATTATTTCCGCCATAGTGGGGGTATAATTCAAAGCCCCATCAGCATTAAAACGCTTATCACTAATGATTAATGGAATCTCTTGGTCTCCTGAAGGCAGTTTTAATGCCTTTTCTTCATCATCATTCACAATAAACATACCCGCTAAGCCTTTAAAAACTTGAGAAGCCGTTTTCATATGAGTGTGTGGATGAAACCATGTTGTGGACGCTCTTTGCTCAATTGTGAAGGTATAATTACGACTTGCCCCTGCATTAGCGATGTCCTTTGGATGTCCGTCCATATTAGCAGGTATCAGCATACCATGCCAGTGAATATTGCTTTCTTCAGAAAGACTGTTTTTTAGATTAATATTCACCACATCACCTTTATTGGCTTTGATAATAGGAATTGAAGCATTATATAATAAAGTATTAGTTGTTGTTTTGTTTTCAGCAAAGTAGTAGCACTCATTTTAGCTTCTAAAACAAGGCTTTGGGGGCTTAAAAAGTTGGGACATTGAGCGGTATATCAAAACCACTTTCTGAAACAGTCACAGTGGTCGTTGTGGTGGACATATCCATCTTCATACACCCTACACACCACGTTACGAGTATTGCCATTACCATAAACGGTAAGGCAACAAATGCCTTATTCTTCACAAACATTTGATTATTAATTTTTTATGAAAATAAATAAATAAAATAATAGCAATTCTGTATATGATTTTTTAAACTAAAATTTGATAGATACCCCCTCAGTACAAATGACTTTTTAGGCTAAAAGAGGTGTCATATAATGAAATTCCAGTTTAAAGACAGAATAACATAAGCATAAAACACCTTCAAAAGGTCATATAGAATTGCTTATAAGTAGGCGTAAAGAAATAGTTGATAATTTTTGTCGTCCTAAAAAAATATAAATAACTGACTGCAAGGAAGTTATGTTATTTTTTCAGGGAGCGACCTCAAGAAAAAATTATCGGTTATTTTAGCCCAACTACTTAAAATAAGAAGCTCTAAGACAGACGAATGGCTGTCAAATGGATAGGTTGCTTATTGGCGGTTGCCAAATATCATTAAAAGAAGAAGAATGAAAAGATTGTTTATAAAAAAAACGTATTTTTTACATTAAAAACAGAAGTGATGTTTGGAATATTAAAAACGAGAGATTTTGGCAAATCCCCTAAAATGGTAATTGAAATAGAACAGGAACAATCATCGTCACCACAACATCCTTTTTTTCTGTTCTTGAGCATGCGATGTATTTTTCTTACAACAGGAACTTTGACAATTTGAATGTGTTACAGCTTGATGTTTTTTACAACAAGATTTTTGGCATTTTGCAGTTTGCAGTTTGATTTCTTTTTTCGATTTGCTTTTATCACACGCCCATGCAGAAGTATAGCTTGCTGCTGTAAAGACAAACAACAAAAGGAAGTTGAGCAATATGTTAAACAAATATTTCATCATAAACAAAACGCAAATATAGAGGTTATTGTTGTTTCTTTTTGTCATATTTGTTCTTTTTTCGTAATCATCTTTTTTCACTCCTTTTGATTATACTGAACATTATTTTTATACTCACACGACTTAAACATTTCTAAATGTTCATAAATATTTAATTTATACTTAAAGCCGTTACCCGATAGGTAGCGGCTTTCTAATTATACACTATACACTACCTTCTTAACTACTGGTGGACTTTTAACTTTAATGGCTCTACCATTTTCTGCAACGATATGCCAACAACTCTTAAATAAGAGTTTTTGTATCGAGGTGCGAGGACAAACTTTTGCATAATATTTATCGTTTCACCTAATACTACCTGAGTGAGAGCATGACCATCTTTTTCAGCGTCATTTTTAGCCTCATTAATCCATTTATCAATATCAAATGAGATACTACCCTTGCGGTTCTCATACTCCTGGATAAATTGCGGATTCAATTCAATGCCATAAAATGAAACACCGAGTTCTTTAGCGACTACAAGTGTAGTACCCGAACCCGAAAATATGTCTATCACTACACCATCTTTAGGGCAACCTGCTTTGATGCAACGCCTTGGCAACTCTGACGGAAATGTAGCAAAGTGTTTAACTCCTGAAGCCTGAGTAGGGATTGACCATACAGTACGCATATTACGACCTTGGGAATTAGGACGAGCCGAATGGTCAATATTGAAATTTCCGACACCCATATTTTTATAATACGAAGTCTTTTTTACAGTATCGCCTCCCCATCTTTTGTGCTTTTCACTAAATGGTTCAAATTGCTGATTAAAATAATAGTCATCTTCAAGTGTAAAAAAATAGATTTTCTCAAAATCGTTTGTGAATCTATCCTTTGCACTTTGAGGCGTTTGATTAGGTTTATGCCATATAAATTCGTCTGCATTTATAGCCCCATGTCTATCATTGCAGTTTGAACCTATCAGGAATACCTAAAAGGGATTTATTATACGTTGTTGATTGCAGTTTACCTGATTGGTTATCTTCATTAGACAACATACGGTTTATCCCATTTTGGTTATAGTTGTTAGATTGGGTCGTACTATCAGAGCCATGACCACTACCGCCATAAGAATCAGCTATATTAACCCAAACCGTTCCAGTAGGTTTCATAACCCTTTTCACCTCTTTAAAAATAAGGGTTAAGTTTTCTACAAACATATTAAAGTTAGGCTCCATGCCTAATTCACCTTTCCACGCATGGCATTTAGTACAGGTATCGTCTTTAAAACTGTGATTACAATCGGTCTTACCTCCCCAAATTTGAGGTTCTGTATTATAATTGCGCTGTGACTAGTACGGTGGACTGGTCACTAAGCAATCACAACAAGCATCAGGCATACCCCTCAGTACAGTAAGGCAATGACCTTGTATTATCTGATTCTCTTTCATATCTTGGGTTCGATAATAGGCATTTTTATACGGACCTTGATGACTAAGCCATTCGCATATACCGGGAGTGATAAATCCCAATTATTCATCTCGATAGCCCTTCTAAATGTTTTCATTCGATAAATGGTTTTTCTTAAATTTGGTTAGACCTTTGCAAAAGCCATTTTTCTCTCGCATTGACATATTGGTCAACCATTTCTTTTCGTCTCCCCCTAATACTGGAGGAACTTCATCGAACATATCTCTTATATCATTCCTGATTTTGCCACTATGTACATAACTGTCAAAAATAATAGCCTTACCAAGTTCTGTAACAAAGCCGTTATCATTTGCCCATTTCATAGCAGGTTCAAAATAGACCTGTATGAAAAACTTATCTTGCGTTTCAATCATAATAGGGTCACTACCTGCTTGTTTGAGAAGCGATATAAAAGCCTCATCATCAACGAGTGATACAACACCTATTTTGTCAAGATAGGGTTTTAGCTGTTCCGCAAATTGACCATTGGCTTCCACATACATCTTGATTAATATGTTGAGGTTGGATTGCTCCGTAGTCTGTTTAGAGCCGTATGTAATTTGGCGTTGACCATAAGCACCATCAGGAAACTTGCCATCGTCAAAAATCGAAACACTCGCATAGTCTCCGTTTAACTTACCAGTTTCAAATACGTTGAGTATGTTGCTAATTTTAGCTGCTACTTTTGTCTCCATGAAATTTTGAATTTTAAGCTACTTTTATTATTTTCACACAACACCACTACTCTATTGAGAGCAATGTGAATTTTTTTGTAAGTTCTTTGAGATAAAAATGCACTGTTTTAAATGCCTTTTAAAAAGATGAAAAACACCTTTATAATGTGCATTATGTTAACACACCGTTTTTTTTAGGATTTTTTTGCTTTTTCTCACAATTTTGAATTGTGAGAAAAAATAGAAAAGTCATTGATTCACTCAATGACTTTTCGTATGTTCTTAGTCATTGAAAAAATCTTTCAGGTGCGCTCTTACGTGTTTAAATGCCTCTCTAAAAGTAATTCCTTTATTTTGCTCCTTATGCTTACGAGCTGCATCATTAAGCTGTATCAAGAACTCTCTATTGTACTCATTGAAAACCTGATTGCGACAAGTATTATAATGCTTTTGATACTTAGGACGAGCCTCAGCGTGTCCCTTCTCGATACGAGTTTGATAAGCATCTTTGGCTATTGCCTTACACTCCATTTGAAGGGATTCATAACTTTTCATAGCAGGGTCGCCATAGTTATACATTCTATTCAGTTCTGCTTTGCTGTATTGAATCTTAAATTCTTTGTTATCGAATTTCTTTTCAATCTCAGATTTTTCAGCTTCAGTAATTAATGACCACTCACCACTTTCAGGACAAATAGAGTAATATCTGACATCTTTAAAAATCAGATTTGAGTAGTCAACCGTTTCGACAATAAAGCGAGGATTCTCAACTCCTTTTTCTATACCTGCTTTCGTAATCTTCTCTTTTGATGTACGAGCGTTCCATTGGGCTATCCGTCCCCAAATACCATTGTCAATAGGTGTCATATCCGTTTCAGCTAAAAACTTAGAAACTCGACAACCTTTGGACTTCATGGATTGAGATAATTTTTCAACCTTTGATGATACAGACGAAGTAATACCTCTTTTCTTACGTTTCTCTTTTTCGATAATTTCTCCCCCCTCAGTATTTTTCACCTTTACCGTTTTGCCATTGGCACGTTTGACGGTCAACTGTGATTTTTCACCTTCTTGAAGTATAATACATCGCTTTGAGAACTCACTTTTTTGAACTACGTAAAAGCATAACCGTCACCTAAATACAAAATCCAATCGCCGGGATAAGCGTATGCTTTTCCAATAACTGTATCAACAACGATAGCCTTACCCGACTCATTTTGCTCGGCAAACATTTCGCAACCAATTCTAACACGTTGGAATGTCTTTAGCTTTTCGGCAGGTAACACATCTGCATTGTCCTGTAATTCCTTTTGAGTAGGCAGCTCCTTAGTTATTTTGTCCTTTAATTTTTCGCTTCTTTCGAGTTCCTCTACCTTTTTAGCAATTACCTTCTTTTTTACAGGGCTTTTTTCCTTTTGCAGCCTATTCTTAGCATCTTCTAAGGCTGTTTTTGGGGTAGAAGAAGGCTTTTGCACTTCTATTGGTTCATCAGATACTCTCTCTGCATCTGCCAGTTCTTTTTGTACCGCTTTTTTTGCTGTTTCAATAGCATTTCGTGCTACTGGTGGTAAATCAGCTTTTGATAACTGTTTATCAAATTTTTCAATTTTCTCTTTTAACTCAGCTATTGTCGTTGCCATATTATTTTTTATGATTTTAATTAAAATGAACCTACCCAAATATAGGCTCCATCATTAGTTCCCATTTTATGCAGCTTTTAAATAATTTAACGAATCTGAAAGAACCTCAATTAATTCTTTTGTCTCTTTTAGCTCTAAACCCTCTAAATATGGTAGGGTATCTGTCAAAGTCTCTATCAATTCAAGTGTATCACTATACAGTTGATTCTCATTAAATACTGAGGGGGCAGTCATTTTTACAATTTTAGCCTCCTCATATTTTCTTTGAGAAAGAAGATAATTAAGCCTCTCAAATTGCCCTACTCTATCGTCAATAGTAGCTGAAGATAGATTAGAGCGTAGGCGTTGCTCGGTAATCTCTGCGGCTCTTTTTGTTAATGATTCATCACTTCCTAATTGTTCAATGCGCTTTTTTGCTTCAAGTATTTTGGATTCAACTTGAATTATATAAGCTGTTAATGAATTAGGATTTTTGGCTACTTTCCTGAACTTAACACCATTCTTTTGGTAGTTTCCGTTTTCGTCATTTATCTCATCAAATCCATCATCAACTGAAATATCAATACCTTTTGGCTTAATAATATCGTGATAAGTACGATTGTAACGTCTAACAGCATCTTTAAAATCTTTCCAACTGAAACGATGACTGTACGGCTCTACAATTTTAGGAATACCGTTTACTACTTCTTTTCTGTTCCAACTTGTTCCCGAATAAGAACTGGGTACATAAAGACCAACTTGATAATTATTCATATTAGGGTCTTTAATCTCGGAAACCTTAGAACCATCTTTCAAGACACCTTCATTCATAATTTTAATAACTGTATTCTGAAACTTTTGAGGCGATTCAAGATATGATTCAATAGGGTCAACATCTCTCCAAAACTCTATCCATGTGTATTTCTCTTTGATATAATCCTGTATTTTTTGATATAATTCTTTGTACTCCTGTAATATCCTGATATTGGTTTGGTGTACGCTAATCTCATCTTCTATTTTCTCCTTCGACTCACTACTTTCAAGTTCTGCAACCCTACGAGGGTCTTTAATGAGAGCATATTTTAACTCAGCGTGATTAAATTCCTCTAAGTTGAGCGTCCTTAGCATTACCATCGTAATCCCAAATGGCGTTAATTCTCCTGGTCTTTTTTCTTGCTTTTGGAACATGAAAATATCCATAGAATCCTCCAATAGAGGTGTAACAATTCTGACATACTTAAACAAATTACCTTGCCTCCATATACGACCTTCTAATTGTACTTTATCGGTGGGATTCCAATCCATGTATAAATCATACAGAACCGTTCCGTACTTTTGAAGATTTAGACCTTCTTTAATTGTCGCTGAACCAATTATAATTTTTATGCGCTCTGAATCAGGAATAGGCTCATGTTCTCTGTCGTTTCGTTCCATTGTCTGCCTAAAAATCTATCCTGTACCCATGCTTTATCCTTTCCTTTTGGCATTTTACTTCGTATAATGCCTATTTCGTTTCTTTAAAACCGACTTCACGTATCAGGTACTCTTTAATAAGGTCAAAATACTCAATACCTCTATTCGTGTAAATCACCTGCCCTGATACTGGTTCGCCTTTCTTTTCGTGATATTCTTTCACACTACGAACACACTTCATAGTATAAAACAACTTAGCAGATGTTTCTATATAGGTTTTATAGTTAATCTCACCGCTTTTTTTATACAGGAATGGGGATAAAGCTACGGCTCGTGACCATGCCATAGCCTGAGTAATCTTATTGCTGTTTTTTCTTTCTGAGAAAGGCTTGATTCACTAATTGAATCTTCCTCATCTTCTGCTTCATTTTGTGGATCATCTAAATCTTCAACATCTTCATTAGAGGTTATTTCAGATTGCTTATCACTTTTGCCTTCTGCATAAGCGATAATTTCGTCCATATACTCTTTTTGAAGTGGAGACATTTCAAGTATGGTGTCTATTCGCTCATTATCTTCAAGGTCAATCAATACGCCATTCACCACTCTTTGTCTAAGTGGCAATACGATTTTATCAGGTCTTTTTAAGGTATCTGTGCTTTGTTTATATATAAAAAGAACTTTTTAATCAAACCTTGTAACGATGGTAGGTTATTAAAACCTACAAAAATTTCTTTCATTACAGGTTTCAGCTTCGCATCAATCACACAGTTCATAAGATACAGAAACATAATTATCAAAAAAGTCTTGCAAATTATCTAACCTCAGAATATTACTTAAATACTTGAACCCTACTAACGATACCATTGAATACACCTCCAATGGTGAATTGGTAAACGGTGTAGCTGTCAGTATAATAACATTGCCAGTTGGGTTTTTATATTGTATGTACTGAGACAACATAAACCCTTTTGTGGCTAAAGTAGATGGTGTTCCTGATGTTATTTTATAGGCTTTCTTATTTTGCTTACCTTCTTCTGCACCCTCTCCTTTTACCTCTGTGAAAACTTTTTTCATGGAGTGGGCTTCATCTACCGTAAGCATATCAATTCCCAATGTCTGTATTGTTATCTCAGTTCCTAACTGTCCCTTTCCTATTTTTGACTTAATTTTTTGACTAAATCTTTCTCTGGCTTTTTGTTGCTTCTTTATAGAATCCCCATGAGTATCTTGATTATTTTGACTCATAATATCGTGCAACCTCACAAAAAAATCACTTTCGGCTGACTCATCAATACCTATTCGCCTTAATCCTTCATAAGTGACAAGCGAAATGGATTTAGGCTTACAGCTCCAAATTTTTTGATTCTTGAACATCTTTTGAATCAAAAACTAAATGATACCCATTATGAAATCTAAAAAACTGGTCAGAATCAGGAACAGGAAAAACCTGCAACGTTCTATCTTGTTCTGAATAGTTTTCAATAAAAGAATAAAAAGAACGTAGGTTGTCTTTTTCTGAATCTAACTTAGTAGCATCTTCACCATTCAGGAATATGCCTTTAAAGTTTTTTTGGTCAACGAAGTAAGCACTTTCACGAGGTACATTCTCTAAGTATTTATCTGATAGGTTATAAAAATCGTTGACCTGCACATGAGGTAATATACCTCTAATTTCGTTCATAAATTGCTTATAAACCTGATTAGGTACTGCTAAAAGTGGGCGCAATGCCCAACCATTTTCTATAAACTGTGCAAATATGAAGATAGCGCACCACGTCTTACCTAATCCTACTCCGTATGAAATACAGCCCGACCCCTCCATCATTGCAAACGCAATAGCCTCTCTTTTTTCTGAACGAATATCCATGTCAAGACCTGCGTATCTACGAGCCATCGTGAAGCCAATCGGCACACGATTAAGGTCTAATGGGTAATTCGCATTATATTGCTGATTCCATTGTATTTCTATCTTAACCTTGTCATTAAGGTCTAACTCATTGGCTAAGAAATCAGAGAAAAGGCGTTTAGCCTCCATTTTGGCTTTGGCTTTTTTCTTCTTAAACTCATCTTTCTCCTTAGTGTCATCTATGTCTTTATCACCAGTTTTGACGTACTTTTTATCGTATATACCCAACTCATAGACACTTAACCAGTCTAAACCAAATCTAAAAGCAATTTTACGAGCATTACTACGCAACCAAAAAATAAATGCCTCTTGTAAAGTTGGCTCTTGAATGGTTGTAATTTTTCTCTACGTTATTGTTCCAAGCAATACCTTTTGACAAGACGTTTGCTCTAACCTCTAATCCGTCTTTTAAGGTCTTAATTTTAAACTTCTTAGCGAACTCAGAAGTAGGCAAAATGATTAATCTATCATCAGGATTAGGCGCATCAAGCACCATTCTACGCCTGTACACTTCATTTTTTATCTTTGAAAGATGTTCAAATTGCCCTTCATAAGCATCATTCCCATATTCGGAAATGATATTATCCTTATCTCTCTCTAATTGAGAAAATTTATTATAAATATTACCTGAGTAATAGATAAAAGAAGGCACTAATACACCATTATCATACATCAAAATACCCTCTTTGACATATTCAGATAATTCGGTTTTTGTCATTTTACGGTGATACTTTGACCAACCGCCTTCCATTGGGCGATTAAGTACATACTTCATATACCAAACAAAAGCAATTTTTTCATGCTCGGATATATGGGCATTGTATTGTGCATCTACTTCATCAAAAGTAATTAAATCGCCTTTCGATACTGAGGGGGTATATTCACGAATAGTCGTTCTTTCTTTTTCTGATTTACTAAGTGCCTTTTTGATGTTTTTAATCTCGTTCTCACTCAATTTATTATCATCATTATTTTCTACACTTCTTGAAACCGAAAAACTGAACGGTTGAGGCGTGTAATCAGTGGCTACTATTCTCAAGACATCTTCAATAGTTCCTCTATACTTGGTTACTTCACCAAAACGTCCCGATGTTTTGTATGCTATTGCGAGAATATTTTGAGGATATTTCCTAAAATATTCGTCATTTATAAATAAGTTCATATCGTGTAAGCTATTGTCTATTAATCAAAATTATAAATATATCATTGTGGTTTTGAGGGTATCTATCAACTCTAAAGTTTCCTCTCTTTTCTTTTTTTTGAGATACTGAATTGACATTTCAAGAGTAGATACAAGCTCTATTGTTTCTTGTTTAATAGTAGGCTCTACTCCCAATTTGCCATAATCCCTATCTTTGGGTAAATCTTGACCTCCGCTATTCATAATCGTAGCAGTTACACCATCAACCTCAACCCAGCCTGTAAGCGTGTCTTTTAGTTCATTAAAGACCGTATCGCCTTTTTGATTGACATCTTCTATCACAAATCTTGGCACATATCTTCCTGAACGTTGAAACCTCTCCATTGCTCTTTTCATACTTACCTCGGGGGCTATGTGCATGAAAATAGCGTAGGTATCATAACCCAAGTCTTGTACCTTTTTAATCATCGCTTTGTACTTTTTAAGGTTAGTAAAAGTACCATCAATAACGACATCAAAACGACACTCCTTTGGAGCAATATAGTCAATGAGTTGATTCACAATATCACTTGTCTCCTCATGTGTAATAGCAGCGTTCCACCCTTTATATTCAGGCAACATAGCCCTTACCTCATCAGCGTCAACATGAAAAATAGCAGGGTTAGTAAGCCAGTCATAATGTTTTTTGATGAATGAACTCTTACCACTACCAGGCGCACCACCAGTAAAAATACAAAGGGGTCTGTCTTGTTTCACACAAACATTATTAGAAGTCATTTCCTCTATTAGTTTAGTATGAAATGCTTTACGTTTTTTTGTGTATTCTCCATTGACAGAGTTAGAATCTTTGGTTTGAGGCAACGTAGCTAAATGTTTTTCAAGTTCATCTAATGCTTCTTTATCAATTCTACGTTTGCCTTCACTATCTACTAAAGGGAATTTTTTCATGCTTTTACTATCAATAAGTTGTTGTCTAAGCGTTTTATTTTTTTATTCAAAAGCTCTTTTTCTGCATCATTCAAGCCTTTTTTATTCAATCGAGACTGAATTGTTTTTATTTCAGCTTGTATATTTTCAGCAGTACCAGTAGAACCCTTTTTAGATGCCTCAATATCTAAATTCGGGTCTGATACCTCATTACCCTTGGCATCAGATACGTTTTCAAATAATTATCTATTGCCTTTTGCTCAATCGGTGCATCATTATTATCACGCATAGCTTCTACAATGATAACTTTCTCAAAAATATCTGAAGGAGATAATTTTTCAGTTTCAAAAAAACTGCTTCCTGAATTACTATTTACAGAGTTATTATATTTATCAATAGCACCCTTAAACCGTCTTTGACCTTTATCTAAGAGCCTATTGAGAAATAACGCCTTCATTGAGTATATCCTTTGAGTGCCAAATGCTGATATTTGAGACAACTGAGAGGCGAATGGCAATCCACTTTGCTTCATATCATTTTGAAGTAAAATAGCTGCATTAATATCTTCAACTAAAGAGCCACCACTTAAAAGCGTTTGATTTGCCATCAATACAGGCAACGAGGTTACTAATACTCGCCTAAATTCTTTTACACCATCGTTCTCTGAGGCGATAAGAGCCTCTTTTGTAAGAATGGTAGAAGCTAAAACGGATTCTAAAAACTGCTTACCACTTTGTGTAAAACCATTTTCAGCAGTCCAGTATTCAGGTTTTTCTTGTTCGGTTACTAAAGAACACTTTACCATAAGGTCAATGACCTTTTTTTGGTCACTACCATTACTATAAAAATCTGACAATCTCTCATAAGTGCTTAATACCAGTGCTATCCCATCTCTACAACCGGGATTAGTACGTAAGACAGAACTTAGCTCAATAGCCTTATCTATTGGGCGTTTTCCTTTTTTGGTGTCCATATTGTACTTTGCTAATTCAGCCGTATTCAGGGCAGGTATATCATAATCAATCCGTACTAACACAGGCTTTTTAAACTCAATCTGACGACCTTCTTTTGGATATATAGCATAGGTATTAGTATTTTGGACAGGAATCATTTGACCAAATCCAAAAGCCTCTATTTCTTCTCTTAAAAACTGCTTATATGCTAAATATTTTTGAGGATAATCCTTTACGGCTCGTTTAAGCGACATTGTTCTATTATTGCCTGACACTACATAACCCTTTTTTGATATAATGGGCGTTCCCGCAGGGGTGCGAGATGTAGATATTAGCCTATCAGGTTGTAAATTATGAGCATAATCAGCTACTTGCGCTTGTGCTTGTTTATCGCCTTCGTAGTTTCTATCGTTGATATTATGACCATCGGGCGTTACAGGATAATGAGGGTCAGGCGCAAACGTATATTCGTTATGCGATGCCCTAATATCGTCCAGTTCTACGATTGCAAACTGAGCGTTTCTATCTTCACCGTTGGGTAGATGTAGGGTTATTTTTTTTCCTAAAAGTATTTTGTCCATGTATTAATCCTCAATTAAAGTTTGCCCGAACTCTCTCTCGATTGAAAGAGTAGCTTCGTAAATTGTTTGCCCATTATTCATAACCCTATTGGCTATATCACGTCTCAGTGATTCAAAACCTTCGGGGGTGCTTCTATATTCACATACTTTAGGTGTGATACTACTATCACACGTTTCGAGAGTTAAACCTATCTCGATGAGCAAGTCATTATATAACTCAGTTGATTTATCAGCCATTTGATTTTTATTTTTTCCGTAAAACAATAATATCACTCAATACATCGGTTCTGTCAAATACACCATTAGGCAGTCTGTATGCTTCTAATAGTTCGGATTTGCTCTCTATTCGCTTTTTACAAGGTGTTTCACCTCGTTGTAAGAAAGTTTTACCACCGTTGGCAACCTCTGCACCAACGATAAAAACCAGTAAGCCATCTTTTTTGAGACAGTCTAAACCCCTCAGTATGAAATACTCATCATAGTTATAAGCATTCGAATAAGTATCTTCACCCATTGCGAAATACTTTCCACCACCACCACCTTTCACATCACCATAAGGCGGATTGCCAATAACTAAGTCAAAACTGCTATCAGAATATTTACCTTTTACAGATTGATTTTTTTGAATGAATCTTTGTTCAAAATACTCGTTTTTAATATCCGCAGCAGGGTATAGTATTTTTGAGATAGCAAAGCTGTAATATGAAACTTCGTAACAGGTAAACTCTAAACCCTTGGGGCTATCTATAACAGGAGATAGGCGCAAAAACTCACCTATACCGCAAGAAGGTTCTAATACTTTACCACCATTAAACCCATATTTAAGAGATAATGACCACATTTTTTGAATAATAAGCTGTGGTGTATAGTATTCATACAAAATACCTTCTCCAGTTGCGCCTTGGCTATCCAAGCCACCATAACCCGAATATTGGGCGAGGTATGCTTTTTCAGATGAGCTATAATTTTTAGGATTAATGCCTTTTTCTTGTATCAACCGTTCAATGTCTCGATTGATTTCATAGGCTTTTGATGCTGTTAATTTTACTTGTGTTGCTACCGCCATTGTTTAAAAAAATTTTAAGCTACTTGTTGACCAAAAATAAGAGAGGTAGGGTTTATTGTCATACCGTTTATTTTAGTTTCAACGTGAATATGGTTACGCATAGCACTTGAATACTTTTTTGAAATAGCCTGTGCTTTGCCTATTTTTTGACCTGCCTTTACATTTGTACCCTCCCCTACTGAGGGGGTCATATAAAATATTATGACCTCTAAACCATCAGCTCTACGAAGTAGTAAGCCTTTCCATCTCGTATCACTCTTATAGGGTATGGCATTACGTACCACTATGCCATCGAAAGGCGAGTATATATCTTGCCCTTCATACACCAATAAATCAATGCCTTCATGTGTTCCTGCACTCCCATTTCTGTCTCTATAAGCCTTAAAATGTCCGTCACCACTTGTATCGCTTCTGATACTGAGGGGGGTAACTATTGGTGTAAGAGCAACTGGATTACGGGTCACTTTATTAACCTGAATAGACTGATTGAGCCTAATAATCATTACTATCACAAACCCTATTACAGATACTACAAGCAATGTCCATAATGCCAATTCGCCCAAAGGCATTTTTTTCAGCTTACTAAAAAATCTATTCATATTGATTTATAGTTTTTTGAAATTTCCCATTGAAAAATCCAATCAAATACAACCTGACCGCCAAGGTTATATTCTACATAGATATTAGGTGTGTCATTTTCAGGAAGTATCACACCTACTTTACAAGGCATGGGGTGTGCATCGCACAGAACCCTATCACCTACGAATACTCTCATTTCCAAGTAGTTTTTATGGCTATTGTGAGGCTAAGAATAATGATAGCTACAATGCCTAACATAATGAATATATACTTTTTCTGATTTTGGCTATTACCGTTAAAAGTCTCTTGTATTGATGACTGAGTAGCATATTTAATAACATCTATCATGCTTAAACCCTCATCACTAACAGGGAGTAATAAATTATCAGGGTTTTCATTGCCTACTTGTGGGTAATATTTATTAAGTCGGGTATCAACTAATTTTTTACAAATAGCTCTTGTACAAGAACTATTCTTACAGCCATGTTGAGGCAAAGAGCCACCACTATAATAGGCTAAACGATAGGCATAGATTGAGTTATAGACGTGTTTTTCGCCATATTTTTTAACCGCAGCCAATATTGCACCTGCTGTTTGCGGTCCTATTTTTCCATCGGCAGCTATGTTAGCTTTATACCGGGTTCTAAGCATACTTTGTATGCCACAGATACCACTCATACCCTTATTAAAAACATGGTCAGTAATTGCTTCAGCTATTGATTGAGGATAATAATTAGCCATTACTCCATGCCAGTACCAACCGATTGCTTTTTCAATAAGCGGATTACCCCATTCCATGTTTTTAAGGTCATTCTCGCTTATTTTTTGACCCGTAGCACGTTCAATATCATCTGTACCAATACCAAATTTTCTGTATCTATCTACATCAAATTCGTATGTAGTACCCTCTATTTGTGGTATTTTTTTGACGTAAAGGCTTAAATCTGCCATTGTTTTTTTAGTTTTAGCTATGTCGAAGTCAAAAACTACTGAAACCAAGATTCGGTTACAGGTGCTTTTTTAACTTTTTTAAATAAAAGGAATAGTATCACAATGACTACTAATGCCAAAATGCCCATAGATAGCCAAGATATTTTTCTCTTTTCTACATGAGTAACCTTTTCTATAACCATTTTGGAAGAATCATCATGGCTTGGATTTGTGAGTTTTTCACGATAACGATAAGATAATTGAAAAAATCAACTGGTTGTGTATTATCAGGTAATCCGTACTTAGGCAGTTCGGTTACTATGTTTTTCTCCCAAAATTCACGAGGCAAAAAGACTTCATATTCATCTTTTTCAATACTCAAATGTGAAATATCATGTTCAGGCATTGAAGGCAAAACAGGGTTTGAAAATTCAATAGCATTAGGAGCTTCTATTTCATCGCTACCAACATCACCTCTACTATTATCAACATCGTCCAATATTTGATGTAGTGTATCATCATTGACATCATCGGGTCCGTTATTAATTATTTCACCGCTATCTGCTTTGACCTGATTATTCGTCTCAGGCTCACTCCTTTGAGGTTCACCACCTACATTCAAATCAATATTATCAATAAAATCCATGTTAAAAAGCACATTTTAAGTTAAAAAAAAAGGCGACCATACCCACAGGGGGCTGTCGCCTTTTTTTACAACTCACTTGATTTAGCTTAATGATGCAAATATATATGTATTTGTTTTAAATTAAAACAAATACATATTTAAAATAATTAAAAATACAAAACATTGTTTTCCTTTAAAATACACTCAAACATATTTTTTCATATTTTAAACCAACTGCATTGAATCCACCATCAAGAATAGTAGCGACATTTCTTTTTGCTACAAATGATATTTTATCTCCTTTAAGACCTTCCCATTTGCCATTATTAGCGTCTTTTTTAGCTACTGAGTAGTCAAATATATTTTTGATAGCATCAACAGCCGAAGCAGTTGAGCGTTCAGGCTCTCCTACTTTTCTTTGTTTTTTGAGAGTATCTAAGTCAAAAACATATCTATAAGCAGGTGCTATACTGCAATCTACATCTTTAGTACCCTGATTTTGGCTATCAGGTGATTTTACAAACCAACTTTAATATCCTTCCATTTCCAAACTGCAATACCAACAACGGCAACCAGTAAGATAACTAAAATCGTATCTTTCATTGCAATACATATTTATCGTCCAATTTAATAATATTTTTACCCTGTGACCTTGCCTCTCCCATGAGTTGTTGCAATAGTTCAGAACAATACTCACTTTCGATAGAACGGCAATTATTAAGCGCATTTAGCCGATTTTCGATACTGTATTCTAACCCCTCAGTATTTGACGGCTTTGTAAAATACTTAAAAGCATAGTAAATTACTACCAAAACAGCAGGTATAAATATCCACATAAGGACATTTTTCCAGTTTTTTAGCATTAATATTTTTACTTTTTGTATCATTATATGTTGACTTTATTTAGTTTTCGCTGCATACGGGCATTAAAGAAGTCGTATAGATGAGGGTCTATACCTCTTGCATCAATACCACGTCCAGAGAGTATCGAGACAATTTCAGCAATTCGAGGACAATGCTGTAAGAAGCGAGTGCAACTAACTGCAACCATAGCATTTGGAGTATCACTACTCCATTTAACCAATTTCTCTAAATGGCTCTCAACCTCATGTTTCAACATTCTCTTACCACCGTACACTTTTTCGTCAAGTGGTATAGATGGCAAGTTACGAGGGTCTATTATTTCAAAAGTATAACACTCGTCCTCTGCTCTTGCGTCAATAATGAGCGTTGGGAGTTTTTTCTTTTCTCTGTCTATGAGTTCGTTAGAAGTAATTTTTTTCATAATTATAGAAACTTTAACCTTCTAAAAAGAGTCGGTTGGTCACACTTTAAACCGCCTACTGGATAATCTACTGAGTTCAATTTATTCTCAATAGGATATAGTTTATCAATAGGAATTTTTTTCATATAGTCTCTAATCTCATTTCTATACGCTTCTGCAATCCATGAGCGAGGCTCTAAATCCATTCCTTTTAGGAATATAATAGCATAATTGGCAAAATCAGAATCAAAACCCTTATCATTGAGAGCCTGAATAAATTGCTTGATAGCAAGGTATTAGGCATAGCAAAAACAGGTAGTCCTGAGTCTCTTACATACTTAAAATTGCCACAAAACCGTCTATATTCAGGTTTTGAGGTATCAATTTTAGGTTGTTCGGTAGGTTTAGCTGCCTCATTTTTATTATCACCGACACCGCCTTTATTATCGCTGACACCAGTATCGGTATTTTCAGTTGCAGTTGGTTTTAAAAAATAAAATACCCTGCAATGGCTATCATTAAAACTACTATTACTGTTATTAAGCCTTTCATACTATTTCTTTGATGATGATACCGACATGGCTGCTACTATGGCTATCAAAATAGCACCTATAATTGCCAGTATAATTGTATAATACTGCTTCGTGTTATTTGTGGTATATTACTAAACCAATCCTTTTTTAGTGGTACGCCCTCTTGTTTAGAATCTCATTTTGTCTTTTTTTATCAACATTAACATTGGGTGCTATTGCCCCTGCTATTGAGCCTAATGAGGATAAAATTGCTGTTACAACCTCCATCGCTATTTACTACTTTTAAAGGATATAAGTATCGTTATACCAACCAATACAACCATTGAGAATAAAATCACTTTTTGAAGAAATCCCTCTTGATTATTAATCCTATCTTGTTCGTCCTTCTGTAATTTAAATTCATCTATTTTTTTGGGGTCAAAGCCATCTATTGCATAGCCATATCTTGACCACAGTTCGTTGGGCCCAATCTGGGCTAAAAACTGCTTTAATGACTTGGGTCTTAAATTGGAATCATCGGCATTACAAGCAGTTGAACAAGTTTCATACAAATTGGGACTTATAGCTGCAAGTGTATTGCATACAGTACAAGAGCAATCTCGTTTACTCTTACAGTCACCTCCTTTTAAAAAACATGACGAACCACATCTTGTAATGCCCATTATTATACTTTTTTAGATGATAATTCCTTTATTTTATCAATTACGGTATCGAAATAACCTTTAGTATATGCCCAGTAGCCAATACCTATAACGGCTGCTGAAACAAGAATAACCACTACTACTTTTGCTGTTTTGTTCTTTTTGCAGGTACATTCCTTTTTAACAGTACCTCCACAGCCACAGTCTTTTTCTTCAGTTGTCATATCTTTATTATCTATGATTAAAAAATAGGCTATTATAGCAGATAACATTAGCTCTTAGGTCTTAATAACAGATAAAAAACGATAGCCACTACTAAACCGATAACACCCCAAATCCATATTGGAGTAGAAGATGTATCAGGTTCTTCATTCGTAGAATTACGTCTATTATAAGCAGGGTCATAGGCAGGGTCATAGGTCGTATTACTGCCACCTTTTGTAGCTGCAATAACCGCAGGAGCTGCACCTAATACTACTGATAGTACACCTAACCAATCAAACCCTTCTTTTCATCTTTTTTATCGGTTGTGGTTGCTGCTGCGGAATTTTGACGAAGTAGAGCCTTGATTCTTCGCAACACCTATTGATTCGTTAAGCACCTTCTGAAAATCAGCAGGTGAATAACACTTGCCATTGTATGGTATTTGACCTTTTTCACACGCCATGTTTAAGCTATTTTAACCTTTGGATTTATTTTTTTTCAGCCGTTTGCTGATTTGATTTTTTCTTTGAAAAACCACCTTTAATGAGGTATATCAAAGCTACTATCACAATGATTGCACCACCTAAGTACAACCAATAACTGCTATTACTGCCTTTCATACTTTTAAGAATCTTTCTTTGTTTGAGAATAATTTTTCATTCGTATTTTTCATTTGTGGGTGCTGTACTGGTTCACATAGCTCACAAATATTTTTATACATTTTTTCGTAATTAGCTTCGTTTAAATCTCTTACTGATACAATTAAGGCACTTGTAAAAACACCATTTCTCTCTCCATCTATGGCGACTTCGCTTTTCTGACACGCTGTTAACCATTTGATGTGTTGACCGCCATTCAAAGGCAGGGTTGCACCCTTTTTACCTATCGGGCTAACCTCCATCATAAGGCTAATATCAAAAGGCATGGCTTTAATTCTTTGTGATGCCAAATTAGCTTCACAGCCTAAAGTAAATGACTTATTAATAGCTAATGACTTGTTAAAACCGCCTGAATGACAACAATCAAGAGTTACCAAAACTCTAACTCCCGATGGCAATGCAGCGATGAGATTACGCATTTCGGATTCAGGAAAAATACCATCATGCAAACAATAACCTTCAAGTTTTTTACCATTTGATTGATATTGTGCGCATGTCCTGAATAAGCTATCCAACTAAATCGCCGGGTTGTGCCATTACTGACAATCTCATTAATGTATCTTGAACATTTGAACGAGTAGCGTCAGAGCCTAAAAACTTAGTACATTTAGCGAAATTGGCATTATCTGCAATTTCTGAGCAACATATAATATCATTTTCAGCCGCTTTTAGCATACCGTCCCAGCCTTGATATTTTTTGGGGTCAACCTTGTTAAGCCCAATTCCAACAAAAAAACCTACCATACTTACTTTTTTTTTTCAAACCCTCAAAATCAGTAGGGTCTAAATCTGTCAATGAATCTGCTTTTTCTATCTTATGTGAAAATCGCTTATAGATTTTCTCTCCAAACATTCCTCCCATACTCGCAGCAGCCCATACAGTCATGTCATTTTCCGTAAAGTTTGTTGCCAATGCACCGAGTATAATACCAAAAAGAGTACAGGCAAAAGCCTCAAAGACAAGTTGAAAAAAAAGCCCCTGGTAAATTTTTCGTCCTTTTCACGAATGACTTTTAGGGTTCTCATAAGCATCGTTACAAATGCACCAAAAAGCGAGGAAGCTGTAACAGGCTGCATAAATGAGATAAAATCACCCCAGTTAAATTGTTTCATTTTTTCTATAAAGTTTGCTACGTCCATGAGTTCGGTTTAAATGGGGGGAGGTCAACCGATTAAATATTGAAAAATGATTTGATTGGGTTAAGGATATTTCTCCTGAACCATGATATTTGATTTCTCTCAGAATCTTGTTTGTTCCGATTTTGAATATCAATTAAATGACCCTCAACCTCGTTTTTAAAATCTTGTATTTTACCTGATTCAACAAGTTCTGATGCGACACTAATAGCATCATCAATATCATCTCCTAAACCTTCATTCTTTGAGCGAATCCAGTTTTTGAGTGCATCAATAGCATCTGAAACGCCTTTAACTAATAGCTGAAATAAGACTTTAGCTAAAAATTCGTCCTTAACTTTATCTGCTAAATACTTATCCCAAAGCCATCTTAAGGGTGTCTCAATAATATTATCATCGTACTCTTTAGCGGCCCAGCCCTTCGCTAATCTTTTTAAAGAGGGACTTACCTCATATCCTTTAGCATTATCTATGAGCATTTGAAGATATACAGCTTCGTATTCTTCTCTTGAAATAGAAATTTCGCCTCTTTGTACATCTTCATAGACGCTGCTAAATGATACAGGTACAGGAGATTCAGTAGGGGAATGAGTGGTTTAATTTGTGCTTTAGCTACTTTCTTTGCCATCTTAAATATGGGTTAAATAGTTATGAATTATCCTTCAATTCGTATTGAATGAAATGCTTATCGCCCTCTTTTTTAAGGCTTACGGAGCCTAATCTTTGTGCATCAATTCCTGATGCAACAACCAACCCTCTCAAAAATCCTATTTGCATTTTTGATGCGCCTGATTTTGCCATGTTGATTTGGCTATCTACCACCAATACTGCATTATCTGCTTTTATGAAATCTTTTCTGCTGCTGATAATGCCGTTTTAAGGGTATTAAACCTTTCAAGTGCATCTTTTCTTTGAGCAACTAATGCTTTGTAGTTTGGATTATTAATTTCAGTCTGAATTTGACCTTCAATCTTTTCAGCCTCCAAGAGAATGAAATCAACAACGCCTTTTGACAATTCTAAAGTAGTTGCTTCAGGAACTTTTGCCGTTTCAACTGGCTCTGCTACTGATACCTGTTCATTATCTGTGTTTACAGTTTCGGTTTCAGTTAATTTTCTAAATTTTGCCATCTTGTCAGATTTTTTAATTTTTTAAAAAGTTTATTGAGTGAGCAAGGCGTTGAAAAAAACAGGCGGACTCGAACCGCCACCCCTCAGATTGAAGTCTGATGCTCTACCTTTGAGCTATGTCTTTTAAATTTTAACTATCTTATTTCTTTGTTTTAGATTGATTAGTATGTAATAAATACCTTGTGGCAAGTCACTTAAATCAACTCTTTTAGACATTGTATTTTTCAAAACCTGCCCGTTGGTATTCAAGACTTGAATATTAACAGGCTTTTCTGAATCAACCTGAATTTCACCGTCTGTTGGATTCGGGAACAAGGTATATTCAACCTCAAAAGTGTCTCTTGAAAAAACAAAACACTTAGGAATTGGTGATTCAAAATCTTCGCTAAAATCACAATCAAAATTTTGCGATTTAGCTAAAAGGTTGAAAATCAAAAAGAAGATAGATAGTAGTATCTTTTTCATTAGTCTTTATAGAGAACCCCATTTTCTGAGTGAAGTGTGATAGTTTCAGCACCGTTTAGATTGATACTTGACAGGTTAGTACCGTCTGCATTTTTAACTTTACCTCCAAAAAACGTGACAAAATCACCATTAACAGCCGTTTTAAAACGCAATTTCACAATGCCATTTGCGGGTATATTTGCGAAGTTGACAATGATGTTACCACCGCTAATACTTTCAATTGGAAACGTGATAAAAATTGCTTTTTGACAATCAAATGTCTGAACACCATCAGCTCCAACGACACTTTGCGTTTTCAATCGAGACTCATCTAATAATTTGTCAAATTCAGATGCAGATGAACCGCTACTTGTAGAAGCCGTATTTTTCTGATATACACCTTCTTGTGTTACGATAAGTGTACCTTTATCGTACTTTTGAGTGGTGTATATTGTGCTAAAACCAGTATTAGCATGACTCAAAGAGTCAAAAAATCTAATACCTCTATAAGTAGATGAACCTGTACCAGTTCGGTTGAAGTTGAATGTTATACCACTTCCATTACCTTCTTTTGTTGAATCTTGTCCAAGTGGGCTATTAGGAGTAATCTCGTATCCATTTGAAGCAGAAAAACTTGAAAAGTTAGTAGCTAATGAATATTTACTTTGAGACATGGATATTCTTCCCTGATTTTGTCCCAATTCCAATACTGTTATACCACTAACATTTGTATTATTAGTTGTTTCCTTAACTGTTCTTGTATATCTAAGACCAGTAAGCGACACTCTAAGCAATGAAGAATTAGTACCATTCACACTTGATTGACCAACGGTAACACCATACGAGTTCCCTGTACTCGTATTCCAAACAGGTGAGGTAGGTACATTTTGCCAACCAACAACTTGATTCAATCCTGACCCTAATGTGCCATTGTATGTATTACCACCCCATTTCCACAATGAGTCCGATTTTGAGGTAAGTTTTGTTACTTCATAGGCTAATCTGCTACTCATTACTCTTTTGTAGTGCGCTAATATTTTCCACCTTTCACTAACAACATTAACATATCATTATCTGATATATAATGCGTATTAGATGCAGGTGTAGTGTAAGTATTATTAGATTCGTTATAGGCTAAACCTGAAACCGAAATGGTTGCAAATTGAGTATTAATGTCATACGTAGTTCCGTATTGGTTATTGTAAAAATGAACCATGTGCCAACCGTCTCTCCATGTTGAAATTTGCATTAATGCCGTATCAACAACGGAGTTAGGGCTAAACGAAACTGAATGCCACGCTATCGCTGAGTTTTTAACACTATCTAAAACATAAGATACAGCATCATCTCTCATTTCAGTCATCTCGCCTCTCAAGTCACTTTTAACTTGCGTGAGTTGATTATCAACATCTGTTTTTCTGCAAGGTCATTACGAAGCTGAAAATTAAGATTAGATAAATCTGTTTGACTTGCTTTTGTATTGACTACGGCTTGAACGCTACCTATTTTTGAGGTGAACTTATTGTCCATTTTCTGAAATGACAATTTCACATCAGCAGAAGAGATTCTCTCTCCCTGTTTTTCGGCAGCAGGTCTTATTCTAAGACCTACATACTCAATCGCACAAGTATCACACGTTGTTGTTACCGTTGTGGACTGTGAATATCCCACCACAAACGATAAGAATAAGAATAAAAATAGAATCAGTTTTTTCATTAGTCTAAGCTACTTTGAATTTTAAAATATGTTTTTGGAAAGCGTCTTTTCAACGCTTCTGCTACCGCTTCTGAGTTTTTGGGGTCTCCTTTCGACCCAGCGATAAGATGCGTATAGCCTTTAATTGCCGTTTCAACGTGGTCGTAAGGGTCATTGAGATAAGGCGTTATTGGGATATTGTGATATTTCAGATAGCACCATAAAAACCATTGCTCAACACTCACTACAACATCATTTCCTTGCTTTTTAGGAAGTGTCGCAAACTTGGGATTATCTGTAATAATCCTTAGTGCTTTTTGAGCGTAGTCCGTAATATGTTCCGTATCAGTACCGCCTAATATACCAGTACAACAAGCAGCCATATCCTCGAATTTCATTCCTTTGACAGCTTGTATTTCATCAGGGAGATATTCGGTAGCTGTATTAAGTAGGATATTAATTGAATCTCTGTAAAAAGCATATTGAGGGTCTGAAAACTTCTCAAGTGACTGAAAAAACACTCGTTTATTGAGCGTTTCAGCATCAATAGGTAATCTGAAAAAGACATCATTATCAGAATGAATAAACGGCTCTGACTGTTGGTAAGCAATGAACTTGCCCGAACACCAATATTCAGTTGTAATATTCGGAGATGAATTAAGAACATCTAACTTGTTTTCAATCGTATCTAACTCAACACCTAAACCTTTTATGAAATCTACCCCCTCAGTATCCGTCACTAACTCTACCCTACCCCAATGCTCTTTTGCTAATTGGGTAGATAACCCCCAACTACAAGCATAATGAAAAGGCGTAGCAAAGCCTCCGTTACCTTTTTTCCAAGTTGCACCTCTATCCTTTGATAGTGGTTCTGTCTAATGAATATACTGCCTTCATACTCTTTTTTTAAGAAATAGTGTCTCATTTTTTGAGACACTATTTTTTTTAAAAAAATCTGTTTATATTGCTCCTAAATTACCAGTGCCGACACCTGCCATATTGTAATATGCTGCTGATTCTATATAAAATTAACATCACTCAAATACAATAAAGGCTTATAGTAAACCTCTAAAATCTGATATACCCCATTCTCAACATATATTTTAGGTATCTGTAAATGAAGCCTATCATTTATGTTTACAAATGTTGCAGCACCCGGATTACTACGATGATAGACTACACCTCCAACCGAAACAGATACAAGAAAACCCTCATCGTAAGGGTCTGTCTCCATGATACGTTTATAATTTACTCTTGTATCCAATTAATATAGTAGTTGGATTAACAGTAACATAAGTATTTGAAGTCTCGCCTATCGTTATTTGAACGCCTAATTTTGCATATTTACAACCTTTTATTGCGCCTTTAATTGGGTGATGGCTCACATCGCTTGGCATTACAAACGAATTGACCGCACTATTAAGGAATCCTTTAACTCTGCCCATGTTACCACGTCCGTTTCGGACGCTCTCATAGTATCAACTGCTGCTAATAACTCTGCTCTCATGTTTTTTAAAATATATTTTTAGCTAAGAGGGGTGGAATCAAAAAATGGCGACACCCCTCTTGGGTTAAACAACTGATACTCTTTTCAGCAACGAATTATGTGTTAAATTCTAAATTCATCACTAAAATCACCGCTAAAATCGCCCGTAGCAGTTGTTACTAAAAAGGGATTGACGCAACAGGGCTTGGAGACCAGAAATTAGCACCGTTAACCTTCATCTCTAACCACTCCCCTAATTCTTTTTGATGTAGAATTTGTCCAAGAAAGCCACGTTGTTCGTGTCGAACTTAACACCACCAGTTGTCGCTGTGTACGTCATCACTTTGTCAACTAAGTCCATGCTTGTATTCTTAGTAGCTGTGCCACCTAACTCTACTTTATTACCTGTTTTAGTAATTAAGTTTTCGTATGTCACACCACTGAGCGTAGAGATACGAGAGTACAATTCAGCTAGTTGTCAGTCAATGACAATTACCAATACCACCTGTGATAGATGATGCAGCACCATAAACATCTACTTTGAAACCATCAGCACTCTTAGTCATATCATTGCGTCCGTTAACCGTATCAATGACACCATAGAATTGTCGAGTAACAGGGTTATAGCCATTCCATCAACTGCGCTGAAAGCAGCAGCGATTTGGTCAAGGGTATAATCAGGATATTCAACAGGTACAAGGTCAGCCAATGACGTAGGGTTATCTATTTTAGAGATATAGCCACGCTCGTCCTTCGGTGCATTAGCGATGTAGATAAAATCCCCTTTCGTGATTGTCAAATTAGGCATTACATTCGATACGAATGTCGCTGCACTTGTTGATACTTCGTCAACATGAATGTTATTCAACTTCGCTAAATCAATGCTGATTTGGTAGTTTCCATCAATTGACAATAAGCCTTGTGATGCTTGTGCTACTGCTAATTTCTTAGCATACAAGCCAGTAGGTGATTGTGCTGAAGAACCCACTTGGATAGCGTTGTCAGATGCTTCGTTAAGCACTACTGTCACCTCGAAAGTTGACGATTTTGCGCCATCAATAACTGAAACAATCGGATTAGCAACAGCCGTACTTGTAAGGCTGTTTGATAAGTTGACATCAAGACCGTTAGGGGTTTCAGAAAGCGCATTGAATGCTCTGTGTCAATGCGTACATCAGCTTCTAACTTATTGTCATTGCTAATGCTCAAAGTCACACTTTCTGTGTTGTTAGTACGAATACCTACCCCCTCAGTAGTAGCATCAATAGCACCTGTGCTACGCATTTTTAGTGTTGCAGTCAATACATCATCAGTCACATCAAGAGCGATAGAATCACTTGCTGCTATATCTTGAATGTAATCAGGCGCAACAAGGTCTTTAACTGGGTAGAACTTATCATCTGACGCAATCCAAAGGTCTTGTTCACCTTGGTCTGTCACCTTGAAAGTACATGATGCGTATTGCGCTCTTAATGAGGTGTAAGACCTGCAACAAGAAACGCTTGACACTCGGCAAGTGTACCTACACCTGCCCACCCACCATGTTGGTACGTTTTAATAAAAGCCATTTTACGTCGTTGTTAAAAAATTAAAAAAATGATTAAACTATGTCGTTGTCTTGTTTATGTTATCCATAAAACCATTATCCGATACATCGAGGCGAAAAACATTACCCCCCTCAGTATGAATGGTTAAAAAAAAAATACTCTTTAAGCTGTTCAAGTGTTATTTTAGTACTTTGTTCCGTCTGAATTTTCAAGACAAACGGTTTCTGAGCCTTTAACATCTTTCGCTAAAATTAAATTACCGGGACAAGAGCCACCACCCGAACTGTTATCAATCCTATCTGCTAAAATCGCATAATGATTCAGGGCAAATGATAACAAGTTCTTTGGCGTATCCTGCGGAAACATGGGGTACTTCCAATTCTTTGTTTCACGCACAATGATACAAGTCTGAATTGGGAAGTGATAATAGGCGTATCAGGGGTAACTATAAGAGTTAGATAGCTATATGAATTACTTATTATTGTTTTGACTGTAAGCCTATAAGCATATCCATCGAACCCCTCTGATGTAAACTATATCCCCAACCTGTGTGTGACTTGCGTTATAAACCCCTCTTTTATCAAAAAATGTCGTGTTTATCTCAAAGTCACCACCTTGCTTTCTTATCACACTTAACACCCTCACTATGCCGTTGAATGGTCAAGTGTCATGTGTCACGCTTTTTAAGAGTTAAATTTCAAATAGACAGCAATTCGGTTAAGATACTTTACATTGTAAATACCAAACAGCAAATCTGTATCATTAACCCACTGATATTGAATAGGAATATTGAAATTAGGTGAAAATACGGTATGCCATGAGTAAGCCTCGTTTGCCTCTCCTTCCACAGAATTAACCTCAATAGAAGGAACTCTACGGAATGACGTACTTGCTAATGATGCCCCATTTGTTACATGAGGAATCCAACCCATATAATCCTCTATCACCACCTCTACATCAGATTTATCAGTACCCAACATCTGAGAGGTATTGATAATGGCATGAAGTAGCTTACATTACCACCGTTGGTCACTAAATCACCCTTACGAATGATGAGCTATCAACTCCTGAAGAAGTTGCTGATGCAGGTTGCCATGAGAAATTCATGTTTGCATTTACCTTATCAATAGTAGCCATCGCAAATAATTTCAAATTATTTGATGGAGGGCCCATTATTTGGGGTACTTCAAAGTTGAACTCTGCTGAATCTATTATAGGCTTGTTTACTAAGTCATTATAATCGCCTGATACAGATACAGGGTGAAAGTCAGGTACATCTTGCAAACTATCAAAAGAACCAGTTGTAGCCACCGTTGCAAGTAGAGGTTTACAATCAGGTCATTATAATTACCTGTTGTGGCTACTTGCGAAAGATTTGGCTTATTCTTGATGAATGAGGGTGCAGTAGCATCTGATTGTGACCAGTCTGTTGTTGCTGTGGCACTACCGTAGGAATCTGTGGCTTATTCTTGATGAACGAAGGTGCAGTAGCATCTGTTTGTGACCAGTCTGCTTGTTCTGTCGCTCCACCGCCACTTATAATGGGCTTATTCTTGATGAACGATGGTGCAGTAGCATCAGTTTGTGACCAGTCAGCTTGTTGTTGTGGCACTACCGTAGGAATCTGTGGCTTATTCTTGATGAACGAAGGTTCATTAGCATCTGTCTGTGACCAGTCAGATTGCGTTGGACTTGTGACTTGACTTGCTTTCTCATTCAGAGCAATAAGAGTCAATAAAAGACGATTATTGACAACTGTATGAATGCCTTTCAAATTGCCATTTTCGTAAAACATGACAAGAAAATAGAAATTCTTAACAGTAATAAATTGCCAAGCACCACCATTAATCTGATACGTAACATTAGCAGATAACTGCATTGATGCTGCTATATCGTTGACAACTGAACTATCAAAAACGGCACAATAAGCAATATAACCACCATTCAGAATAGGGTTTTCAGTAGTCCTGAATAAAGGCTCAATATCTGAAATGGGCTTATCGGAATTGGCGTTTAGGTTAAGGTTTTTAATATTTTTCAGGTCGTACTTCTCTAAAAAAGCTACTATCGTAGGGTCTTGTTCAATACCACCTTTTACTACATCGCTTAACGCCATAACAGCGTCATCATGATTACCTTCACCAAGTAGGGCGCAAGAACTTATATGTCCTTTTATCACCAGTTGGCGGATTTAAACTTCTAACACGTTTGCTAACTCCACTCATCTTTTTTCGATTAGGCTACTAATTTTTATTCAAAAAATAAGAGGCATACTACATACTATCTGTTTAGTATGCCTCTCTTAAATATTTTAGAAATCTCTGAAAGACTATGCGTAATACCGCTTAACAGCATCAGCCATAGATTCACCTTGTCGGCGATTCTTGCTATCATTTGCATAGTTCTTTTCTCTTTTGGACGAGCAGCCAGTTGTTTGGCAGTAGGTGTTTTTGTCACCTTCTTTTTATTAGCTTTTTCTTTTTAGTAGCCATTTTACTTTAATTAAAATTATTATTATCGAAATCTACTGCCTCAAAATTCGTTGTTGGTGCTACATCATACTCCATACAGTAGTCGAAATTTGATGCTGTGACTAAGCCACAATGCTCAATACCACCAATAGTCAAAGTATAATTATTAATATCTTCACAACACACATCTCCTACATTGCGAGGCAGTAATATTAAGTTGGACATTTCGCTACGCTCATTATTACCGTTGACTATTTCAAGTCCAATTTCAAGCCTATCACTATCAAAAACAGAAATGTATTTAGACCTTAAAAAAGCGATAACATCGTTAGTAGCATCTTCAAAATTAAGTGCAATACCGTTTGATACTGAGGGGGTATGCCGAACACCTGCAAAATCAATAATTGAGTAATAAGGCAACCAAGGTGAACTTGATACATTATATCCGTTCTTGAATATAGTCCATCTCACCTGTCTGTTTAGAATATTAGCCCACGGGGTTTCATTCCACTCACTAATATTCCGTATTCGAGAGATACCGCCAGTTGGACCCGAATCCGCTCGTATAATTGCAATGGGTAACTGACGTTTTGGCTCACAACTACATGATGACATGACTTATATTTTTAATTGGTTCAAAACAATTTGCCATGTTTTTCAAGCCTCCAGTATGTCCAAGTAAGTGTAATAACTACAACTAAACCTACTACACCCATAGCGATTATTGAAAACCAGTCGGGAACATATACAAAAGATACTTTTTCTTCTTTCATGTTACTTTTGCTTGAAAACAAGGAATTTAAATACCATTAATGATACCCCAACTGCAAACCCATAAGCCCGATTTTGATAATACCAAATGTTTCAAATCCGATTTTGGTGTTAATTGTTAGCTTATTATCTGCTATGTTGCTGAGTAACTTCAATATATCGGGAGTCATATCCTTTATTTTTTTGCTGTTTCAGCTTTTTTGTTAGTCTGCCATTGTGCTATATAGCTCCATGATACTAAAGCTGCGACAATGACAAAAAAGCCAATGATATAATGTTGAACTTTCATGTTTTTTTACTTTTTTTTAATTGTTGATACCAATCCTCAATCCGATTAAGAAGAAAACTGCGATTACGCTTATAAAAACACCATCGCAACTGCAACAAGCACGTCTTTATCTCTTAAAAAGTTTTTCACAGATTAGCAGATTTTAGTTGTGCAATAATTGATTGAATTTTTTCAGGCTCAAAACTGTACTGTACTGCATATCCTGAAGGACTTGTTTGACAAGTACATTTTTTAGAAAATACACCTGATTCGTTATAGTATGTATTAAGGTCTTTTGACAAAGGGTTATCATTCCGTTGTTGATACTCTTTTACCAACTGATAATAGAAATTCTGTACCTTGACCATATACTTTTTTCAAAGTATCACACATTTGCATTGATTTAGCACATTTATCCATGTACCAAGGCACATTGATTGATGCTTTAATATTTGTAGCCATATCAAGCGGATTATAGTAGAAATTAGTGTTTTTACTGCTTCCTCCTGTATCTCCTGAGATGACTGTCAAATACCTATTGGCATCTGTTACACTTGGCTTAAACTGAGTGCCATTGAGTGAGAGTTTTTGATATAAAGTATCTGTCTTTTTGCCAAAATCTCCATCTACTGATATTTTACCATCGTTGGTTTTTTCAGCGATTCTATTAAGAACCGTTTGAAAATCCTTAACAATAGCCCCTTTATCCCCTATTTTCAGTATTGTAGTATTACTTTTTGACTGGCTATTATTACTACTGTTATTCGCTCCTGTCCCTGAAGACTTTGAGAACCTTTGCCTAACCAATCAAATGACGTATCTACATTTACATTACTGTTATCAGTGTTTTTTGTAATCCTTTCAGAATTTATTGAGAAGGAACAAACCATAACTGCAATACCTAATGCAACCGCCACAACTACAAACCGAGTTGAATTACTATTTTTTGCCATGACTAATCCCCCATACTTTGAAGTTTTGAAATGATTGCACCTTTGTTAGTAGGGTATTTTGTTGTCCTACACGTCCAACACGATGCTACACACTCACAAGGGTTTTTTCTGAATAGCCTGAGACAATGATATTTGACTAATTGTTGAATAAGCCTTTCCTACTTGTCTCATATATTCATCACCTTTTGCCATCATTGAGTTAAGCCTGTAACATATATTATCAGGATTACCACACACAAACCCAAATGCCCATGTGTATTCCAATGCTGTCATTAATTCAGTTGCAAACAACTGTGGCGAATCTTGAAAACTTGGAGGCGTACTACTGTTATTGTTATTATACTGAGGGGGTTGAGTATCTCTGAACGGCTTACTTGATGACATATTCTTACCTACGAATCGCCAAAAAACCAATACAAAAACATTATTACCGATAAAATCGCTATAACAGCAACGATAAGGCGATTACGAGGTGACAATGAACTAAACAGTTGATTATTGTTTGCTTCATCTTTTAAGGTATTGAAAGTGTGTCTAATTTAATCTGAAATGATTTTCCATAATCTGTTCCTGTACCGCACCCTGACCAGTTTAACTCGTTCATTGTTGTCGTATCGTTTTGCGATATGAGTTCTTATACACATTGCAACAATATCGAAACTCATTATTATTCAACTCTTTAACCCATCTTTCGTAGGCTTTACACCTTGGCGATGCCTGAAAGCCTGTCGTATATGAAGTTGTAAGAGCGAGGTGTAATTGCTGAACAAGCCCTTCGTAATAACTTTTCTTTGCAGTAGAATCTACCGAACCATCACCTGAAACATTATAGGGTACATCTGCAACATTGACAAACCAACCTGAGAAAAAAGACTTAATTTTAGGATATACAAAATATAGAATTACTAATGCAACAACTAAGTATCCAGTCCATTTGAGTATTGTTGATTGGTTTATCCCTACATCTCTATTGATAGATGGCGTAAAAACGCTACCTACTGAACCTAATACTGACATTTGCGTTAACTTTAATTCATTGTGTAAATATCACCTATGCCTGCTAATGTCGTTTTTTGAACACCATTTGCAGATTTTTTGTCTTTTACAGCTGCATTTGTGGTTTCTTCTTTGTCACCATCGGTGTCTTTTTTGAACCACATATAAGCACCAACTGCCGCAGCCACAACAACCAATGAAATGGTAACTAAAACTGCCGTACTGACTTCTTTTCCAAAAATTCTCATTGTAGAATTTGAATTTTTAAGGTTATGAAAATAGTTTTTTAAGTAACTTAACAACACCTCCAATAGCAGCCAAAAAACCTAATACAATCAAAAAAAAGACAACATAATAAGCCCAATTCGGTAGTTCAATCTGAGGCTTTTGATTCGTCAAATCTTGCACAGCTTGATTGATAGCTGTTTCGACACTTAGCACCTCTCTAATCATGATTGCTACCTCTCTCTCATTAGCATTATTCTTTTTTTGCCATTCTGATATTGCACCCATCAGGGATTGGCGAAGAGAGCATAAATCTCTCATCGCCCAATCCGAGACGAACAACATTGTACCGTACCGCAACTGGATTGCGTGTAATCAGTTCATCAATCAGGGGTATGTATTTATCAACTGCCATTTAGCTATTAATACTGATAGCGTTTTACAATACGGAGAGTTACTTTAAGTTTTTTGCGTCCCTTAACTGGTACGTCCCATGATGTGTCACCATCTAAGCGAGATGCGTGACCTGTTACACCACCTTCGGCTACATCACGGTGAAATTGGCGAGTATCGAGCATATCGCCTAAACGCAAAGGAGCAGAACTACCTTCACCATTGAAGTTATAGCGATGAACTTGGATAGTGTAGTCAATATCCTTTGAGCCGTTTCCTGAGACATCTTCAACCTTGATTGAATGAATATCATAAGATTGACCAGCTGATAATTTGCGATTGAAAGCAGCTAATGTATCACAACCACCAATATTTTCACCATACACCCTGAAATTGGCATTACCTGCACCCCCAGAACCCTGCGGACAAGCTACTCGGCAAGCATTGTTACCAAAAGCATCAAATACAGATTTAACAGTTGATGTACCTTCCTCAGCATTCAAGCCATCAACGTAGAAAGTCAAAAACGCTTCTACTGGCGCACCTTGTTGACTGTAAGTTGTACCCGTCATGGGTACGTTGTCAGGTGTTTTACCTGCTTTCATGGGTCCATCTACGATAACAACCTCTTTCCGCCTTTAGCTACTGTTTGCTCAACTACGCCTGGAATAGCAGCAGCAGCAGCCGATGCTGATGTTCCTGCTTGGGGTACTATTGTTGCGACTGTACCACCCCTGTGCTAATTGATTCAGAATATCCATCTGATTGATTTTTAGTTTTTAAAAAATTTTCTTTTCTGTTTAAGCGAATACAAAGTTGAAAAACCTAAACTACCCAATCTTGGTTAGGTCGCATTTGGGTCACATTAGGTCGCTATTACCTGTTTTAGTCCTTATTTTACCCTTATTTTACTCTATTCTAATAGTCATTTTAGCTCAAAAAAAAATGCCCACCAATGGTGAGCATTTTTGATAAATACGCTAAAATTATGAGTAATTAATAAGGCGACAAGCCTTTATGATATTAGAATTATTTTACAGTCTGTGTATATATGTTGTATAATTTTGATAGCAAAATCAAGGCTAACATGGTGTTTTTGCTCATATCCAATATACAAAGAAGCCCCCTCAGTATTTTTCAAAAATTTAGATATATCCTCTCTGAGTGCCTTCATAGATGGTGCTTGTATAGCTTCTTTAAGGTCCTGTTTTAGCACATAACCCCTATACACCCTTAAATGCCTTTCTATTTTATTTTCGATATTCGTGCCATTCACTAATCAGCATTATTTCTTAATTGTGCTAAAGATTATAGCAATCGTTTGACAACCATCTATTATCCTTTGAAGCAGGTAAATGAGATGCGATATAAGCTATATCTGCAATTTGGGCTGTTCGAAGTTCATAAGCAGGTATTGATAATACTGTCTCACGAAACCCCTCGCAACAATGCAAATCATGTTCAGAACCATTGTAGTTTTTAACAAAATTGAGTATTGCTTCACTTACGTATTCAGATTGTTTTTCAAGAGGCATTTTTATCACTTTGTGCCTGATTGAGTTCAAATAGGATTCATTATATTTCAATCCTTTGACATCATAAACCCGAATAACATCTCGTACAGATTGTGGCGCATACTGCAATAGGTTATAAAACTGATATTTTGCAATCCAAAACGATATATCAATCACCTTTGAGACTACTTTCAAAACCAATAAAAATGGCGTTAATACATATAGAAATACCAAGTTGATAACATAAATTATCAAAAAAACGGCTGTACTAATAAATCCTCTCATTTTCCTTAAATGATTTAATTTCCAAATTAAACGTTTATTCATTTTTTAACACCTCTAAATTTGTTAAAATCCCTTACTTGTTCTTTGAACTGAGTACAATACCACACCTTGGGCGTTTGTTGAATACTTATGGATTTATAGGTTCTCTTTGGGTCAGCAAGAGCCAATTCGTACAATTCATTATGGTCGCCTTGGTACCCTAAATCCCTAAAATATCTGGGTGAATCGAATTGGTCAGGCGTTCTAAATAGAAAAAAGCACCTTAAAATGCCCTCTCAAGGCATCTTTAACATCTCTGAATGAATGACAAGCAAAATAAACATCTACACACCTATTTCGGCATTGACGAAACATTTTTGACTGCCATGCGCTTGTTGTACCTGCCCTCGAAATCAACTGATTGCCTTCATCTAAGAATATTATCCCATTTTTGAACTTCTCGGAAATGAAATTCAGGGCTTCATCTGCATTTTCAATAGTAATAGGCATTTTTTTATGCCTGTTTTCCATCTTTTTGCCACTGGTAAACCCATATGGACTTATATTGCTCAAAATTATTGTGTCAAAATTTTCAAACCCTCTTGCACCTGCGGGGTCAAGTATTAATATCTTGACATCAGGTGTTGTCTTTGTAAAGCCAAAGCTAACTCCCGAAATAAGTCACTTTTACCTGCTCCCTGTTCACCAAATACTCCTGTTACGGCATAATCCCTCGTAGGAGGCTTATAGTTACCTCCAAGAAGTTCTTTTACCTCTGATTCACTATAATAACTTTTCTTAGCCATAGCACTTTATACTTTTTTGTATGAACTCCTTGCCTTGAACACTATTACACCTGAATACACCATCATTGCGAGTGAAATGAGAATAAGTGTCCAACCGGGCGAAAGGTCAATATTCAAACTTTTAGATTCAAACCATTTTTTAAAAGCCTGATTGAATTTTTCTTTAATCTTATCAGGAAACTCTATATCTTCTTTTAATTCTGCCCTACCCTCTTTTCTTTCCTTTAGAGCCTCGCCTAATTCTTCATATCGCTTTTTAAGAATAACTTTTTTGGTCATCAGTCAGATTGAGCGTTGGATTAGCTAACGTATTGACAATATTATCTCTTACCTGAGCTATACTATCTGAATCATCAAAATAGTCATGTACTTTTTCAGCACCAAATATTAGTGCTTCCTCATACCACTCGGCTATATTGTCCAGTTCAAGAATTTCAAACAAATTGAATGTGTCCACCGCTATCTGATTTTACTACTATCCTGTTTGCCGAACCCTTGTCGCTCTCTGAATCCTTGTCACCACCTTCCGAATCCGATGCACTATCATCATCATCTTCTTCTTCATCTTCAGGTATTACTCTATCAGGTCTTGTCATATTGTTGACAAAATCTCCGATTGTTTGCTTCCTTCATTATCCTCTTTGACAATCTCATCAATAAATGATGCGTCAAATACACGTCTCTCGCCATGTTTGTTTTTATTTTTTTTAAAGAGTGATTGAATCTCATCTAAAAGAGGGGTTATATCAACAAGAGGTATACATTTCGCTCAAAAACTTCTTACTGCCGATTCAGCAATAGAAAACCCTTTAAAAGATTTAGCAAAGAAGCTCCACGCATCAAAGCCTCAATACTTTTAGTAGGTATATCCCCTGAAATTAGCTTTTTACCAGTCTTATGTAGCTAATATTCAACTCTCCATTTTTCTCCTTGAAGCATGATTTAATCCAAGTCAATATGGTCTTAAAGTCGTCAACATTACCAAAAAAAAATTAATTAGCGGAGTACATAAACCTTCGGGTCACATCTGCAAAAACTTCTTTGTCTTTCCTATCACTATTGAGTCTCATATCAAATCTTCATGCGATTCAAGTCAGACAATTTGATTGGCAACTAACTCATCATCACCCACCTTCAACATTAGTATTACCTGTGTGATGCGGTACGATATTTTCACCTGTAATCACTTCCTCAGTAGAAGGAATCAAATGTGATTCATCATTTTGTGTTGGGCTACCCATTGTTTCTTCATTCATCTTTACAATATTTTTTTATGTACTGAAAATCAATTTATTAGCACAAAAATCGTACTTCGTATTTTCATTTTATATATATTTGCAGTTATTAACTCACCTGATTTTTTAGCGTTTTTTTTTTGATTTTCACATACATACATACACTCATACATACATTGAGTGCAAAAATTTTTATTTCGCTAAAAAAATCTCATGCAACGTATCGTAACGCAAAATGTGCCTATGCCACTGGTTCGGGCAATACAAAAGGCGCATTTCATTTCAGCTTAGTAGCTGAATATGAAAACTCCACGAACGACCGCAATCTACCAACCAAAACTTACCGTAAAATCAATATCATTTTTATTCCACTTAACACCAGCCTAATGGTGCGAAATCTGAATATAGACAAATCTGAACTCATGAAAAAAAGCGCAGATAAGTATGTATTCAATAAATGCCCATATAGCAGCGAACAGCTCAGAAGCTATATTTATCCTAACCTAAGACGAATGGCAGCACATTGGGAAGAACTCAAACACCCTGTCAATGGAAAAACTGGAACAGAACGAGAGGATTCTCGCTTTTTCACAGATAAAGAGTCAGGACAATTTTTTGGGTCAGAGCTAAGATTTATCGAAAAAAAGGACTTCGATATTTGGCAAGAAACCTATAAGGGGTCAATATTCACACTTGTTGAAAATGGTAATTCGACAAATTAACGTGTATGTAAGTAAGTATGTATGTATGTATGTATGTAAATCATAAGTTTCAACCAATTTTCATCATTTATGAGCAAAATCTATTTAAATGAAGGCTTTGTTATTGCCAAACTTTATAACAGACGCATAAAAATACGAAAAGAAGAAGATGGGTTACTACGTATAACATTAGTCAGGTTATTACCTACTGAAATCGTTAACCTTAATCCTGTATCTAAAAGCTGTTGTAACGTTATTAATACCCGATTTAATCGGGTAATTATCACTAAATCAATACTCTTAACCGAAGAAGCGGCAGGCGTGATTGGCGAAATCATAACATTGATGAAAAATGGTCTTATATAGCCTAAAAACACGTTTACGGGCCCGCATAAATGCCACTTCTATTTTTTAACATTTTAAATCTAAATCTCTTAACAAATGGAAAATAGCCCATTATCATCACAAGCTCCGATAACTGTCATAACAGACACTAATTCAACAACTATAACAGACCCACCCTACCCCTCAGTATGACCCATTTGAAAAAGAGGTAGAAGCGGCTCAGGCATTTGAAAGAGCGCAAGAAGAAGCCAATAAGAACAAAAAGGCACTTCTCGAAACGGCTGTTGCAGCTATGAAAAAGACAGATTCAGACAAAAAAAATCTGCCAAATTTCAACTTGAGGCTGTGCAAGGTATCTATTCAAATTTGACACTTGAACAAATGCCTGATAACGAACTTAGCAATATCGAAAGAACTCGCAAAAGGCTAAAAATAGCGATGGGTATTGAACAACCTAAAAATACTGAAAACATCGCCATTGCAGCCATAAAGATTCCTATTGGAATGACAGTCGAGCAAGTCAATGACCTTCTAAGAAAAGCCGTTGGAGAGGATATTTCTTGACTAAAGATTACTTCACTTGCAGCATGTGGAAAGAAATCACGATTTAGGAATATCGTAGAACAAACCGCCTTCATCAACACATTTGCAGAGTGTAATGAGTGCCTTGCATCAGCTCCTTATGCTGAGTTCAGAGAACAAGCAGCATCAATAGTCAGCAGAAAGAAGAAAGTTTAGGATAACAGTTCTGTTATTGTGTTCTAAATTATTAGCGTTTAATTATTTCATTTTAAGGCTTTCGTGATAACACTACGAAAGCCTTTTTATGCCCTTTTTGAGTGTATGTATTTGTGTAGTATGTGAAAATAGGCTAAAAAACCCTTTTTCAACTTGTCAAGACAAGATTAAACAAGTTGTTTTTATATATTTTTTAGTTTAATTTAGATAATATAGAGGCTATACCAATTTCATGGTATTTATGATTCAGAGTTGACCAATACATTAAAAAAAAAGATATTTGCAACGTAAAATAATTAATCCTTAACATACAAAACTTCAATAATGCAATTCGCAGGCTTTTACACCTTTTAAATGGATAACCTCATTTATTCTTTCATTTTCATTAACCCAACTTTTTGCTTACGCTGACTTAGTGGTTATTCAACCTACTGATTTTTCTCCAAAAACAATAAAGATTGGAGAGCTACTAACACTCAATGCTGTCATTAAAAACATCGGAGATGTGCCTTCTGATGAATCGTATTGTGCTTTAATAGCATCTACTACATCAAACTTCAGCACCAGTGTAACAGAAATATCAATCACCACTGTAAAAAAGTTAAATCCTGGGGAGAGTGTTACAATACAAATGGTTTATCCAAACCCATTGCCATTTGGAGAATACTATATCGCACTAAAAGTAGATGCTTATGACGATGTGATAGAAAGAGATGAAAAAAAATACATTTTCTCATAAATTCCAAATTAAATGTATTAGCACAAAGTTCTAATAGTATCAAAATACCATATCCGATAATATTTATTCACGGCTTAACAGGAGATGGCAACACATGGAATCCGTTTACAGATAATTTAGATGCTTTCTATGGTTTAGAATTTGGAGGACAAATGAATTTTTGCCTCAATGCCGACAATAACGTTTATACCTCAATAATATCTACTGACTATAAAACTTCAATTCAACCTATTAGTGTAGGCGATTATTACTACATAAACTTTGCTGTAAGACCCAATGGCACAACATACCCAGCTAAATCAAAGACACACATATATCAAAGCAACCAATCAGCGATAAAAAAAAAGGAATAGCCGTAAACAGAAGACTATATACAAAAGGTTTTAGCAATTACAGGAAAGGACTATGTAATATTAGTTGGTCATTCTATGGGTGGTTTGTTTAGCAGCAAGAGAGTATCTACAAAACTCATCTAATTGGCAAACAGATGGCAAACACCATGTTGCTAAATTATTTACAATAGGCACACCCCACGGAGGCAGCAATACATCAAGTTTAGGAATTAATATCTTTGATAATGTTGATGAAAAATCAGAGGCAGTAAGAGATTTAAGATACCCTAATGGCATTTATACAGGAAAATTCTATTCGGAGGTACAGAAAGCTCCTCTATTGGATTTTCTAATGATGATATTAATTGTAATGGTATAGTTGCAGACTATATTACTGGACTGAACTACAAATCTTTGCCTAAAGATTTATCTTATGCCTGTACAATCGGCAAAAGTTCAATATTAAAAGATGATGGAGTCGTGGACGATACCAGAGCCAATATCAATAATTATCCATCAGGCTCGGCGTACAAGCTGATACATTCGTTGATAGAGTTAGTCCCATAGTGGACTTTACACAAACAGACCGAACTACATCAAAGAACGCAAAACAATATGAAAGGGCTTGATGAACCTTATTTATATAGAAATTCTTATATAATCAAAAATGGACAACTATATATTGGTTTTATAACAGAACAAAGCGAATCATCTCCCTATAAATGGATTATGATGATTACAAAATTCAAACTACTCAAAAAGGGAATTTACGAGTTCAGGCTTTCAATTTACCTGTACATGACTTTGATATAGACATACTTAATTCTGCTTTACAAAAAGTATGTAGAACCCATATCCTCTAATAGTAAAAGTAATATTGATACTACTATCAATAATTACCCTCAGATACTTATTATATTGAAATATCAGGCTACCCAACTGCTACAAGTTATTTCTACCCATACGCTATAAGGACATCATCTCAAAACACACCAACATTAGAGGTTAAACAAGAGGATAACATCAGCATTTATCCTAATCCTTCAAATGGCAAGTTCAATATTGACATAAAAAATACCCCCTCAGTATCAAGTATTGAAATAATAAATACAACAGGGGGTTAAATTTTTCGCCAAATAATATATGAATCCAATACCTCAATAGATGCCCAACTAACCAAGCGGCTATACTTAATAAATATCTATGACAGCGAAAATAACATCATTTTGACAAAGAAATTGGTTGTTAATAACTAACTATCTATAAGCTATATACACTATAAAAGTGAAAAGAGTATCATAATCAAAATTAATATTTTCTTTGCAAAATAGCCTTGAGTTTTGTAAAAGCCTCAGAAGTAGTGAGGCAAACTAAAAAGGTATTGTAACTATAAATTAGTGGTGATATTAAGTTACCAAAAATTAATCATTCAAAAACTAATATATTATATAAAAAGTGTTTTACTTTGCTTTTAAAACAGTTGGATTAATTAATGGATAAAACCCTTCAGGAAAAGGCTCGGTGTATCAGAACTATACTGAATATATTAATAGGAGAAGATAATACAGCTCTAAAAGTCATAGAGTTTATAGCAAAGCAAGAGGACTTTACTGTCACTCAAGCAGATGTTATTATGCACTTGAAAAATCATACCGACACAACGAATATACCAAGATTTAGAAAGATGTGGTATATTAGAAGCGTCTAATGAAAAAGGGATCATGACAGAATCATTAAAAAGAGGCAGAGCTATGAAGAAGTATTACCGAGTAAAATAAAAAAAACTGGCAAAAAATAAACGATTTCATAGAAAACTATGAATAAATATAACTAATTAATATTCAATACCTTATCATTAAAAAGGGAGTAACGCCACAATGTTACTCCCTTTTTAATTTATCAATAAATAATAAAACAAAAATAAATAATTCAAATTTTAACATTTCAATATTTGAATTATTAAAATATAGTTTTATATATTTGTATTCGTAAGTCAGATAGCAGAAAGCAAATATGAGAATACCACCGTTTTGGATTAAAAATACGCTGTTGTTTATGCAGTTGGGAGGGGGAGTTTAAATCATAAATCTATAATTAGATTTTACTCTCCTTCCAAAACTGTTTGTAAAGTGTTCTTTGACATAGATAGTTTGGCTTTAAAAAAATTTGTTTTATAAAAAATAAATAATTTATTTTTGTAGCATTATTCATTTTTTTAAGATAAAACAATGAAATATAGTCTAAAATTTAATGATTTTGATGAATTGCAACAAACGGGTTGGGCTATCTCTCAACTTGGTGTTTATTATTATCTCAATCAAAAAGAACAAGAGTTTTTACATGAACTTCTAAGAAAGTTTGATACAATTTGGGATAATCAACTTTACCCTAAACATACAAGACAAACACTTGTAGGCGATACATCAATAGTTTTAGATGAAAATCAGGTTAGTTTTATGAGTGAATGGCTGCAAATATTTTCAAACAAATATTCTAAAATCGCAGCACTTAAAGATAGATTAATACCAATTGAAACTGATAAACCTATGCTTCAAGCTGCTGCTTAAACTTAATTAAGTAATGGCAAAAAAATCAAAAGGTTGGAATTTCTTAGAATGGGGATTTGGAGATAGTAGTAAAGAACGTTCTCCCGAACTTCAAGGACAAATTGATAAATTTCAAAAAGTATATCCAAATTTGAAAAAGCATTTGAAAAGTTAGCTCGTGACTTTGATGACCCTAATATTTCAGGCAATATTCCTTATATAGATAAGGATAATGATGAAGGACCAACAAGAGAGCAACTAAGAAATATGCAGATGATGCAAGATGCGTATGACGCAGGTAGAAATAACCACCTTCCACCGCAATCACTCAAAGATTTTAAAAGAGACTTTAAAAGCCTTGACTATCTAAGATGTTTAGTCA